>CAAKHD010001576.1:161040-186040 GCA_901007705.1 Fistularia tabacaria | reverse complement strand
TCTGCCTGTTGCCCAAAGTGCAGTTTGAGTTTGCATTCAGAGCTGATTTTGAGGTGTTTGATATGCATGGTTCTGCAACATGATCAACACCCCCTCAGTAAGACCACTGAGGGACTCTACACTCTGAAGCAGACAATACTTATCACTACAGCTTTTTTGATGTGATGAATAGTCCTCTGCCTCGATGTTGTACAAATAAAAAAACCTTGTGACTGGAGTATAAAGTTACAAAAACAGAAGCATCAGGGCTCAAGGCTGTTCCTGCTTCTCAGTAGTGAACACTACTGATTATTACTATTAATGTCTATTGTGAAAAATCAGTTTTATCATGCTTCTTTCATTTAATATTCCATTTTGTCAGGAATCATGCTTTATACACAGAGTGCTTCCAACTTTATGCAAATGCTTTCAGCCTCAGCCAAACCAAGATTTTGGTCATCAAATAAATAGCAATGATCATGTTTTGCTAATTTTTAGTTGTTATATTTGTGAATTGTTGTATGATGTTTGTACAAACAATTTTGAATGCCATGGGCCAGGCATGTAGCATTAAGATTATGTCACACTGTTCACTTTATGAAAGCAGAACAGGGTAGTGTGGGTTCAGTCTCATGAATCCTGTTTTAGTTTTACTACAGGTATAAATTTTGAGTACATTGTTCAGAGGGCATGGCCAGCCCTTATTATCTTGGTGCTGTCAATATATGGTGCAGCATGGATATAAACACGAAGGGTTATGAGAGCATTAGCAGGTGGAGTTGGGGCTCAGTTTGAGCCGTGCAAATCGGGTTCCCACTTTTTCTGTCAGATTAAGATATTTCTGGCTTGGGGTTTAGCTGCTGACTTTGTAGTTTTTTTTAGGTGGATAATGACTGAGCTCTACATGCATTTTTTTTTCTTTAGCTGGTACTTCTGACCCACATTCTACTGAAATCACCCCTTTTAATATGTATTTGTATCTATATTGATAAATATATATTGATATATATGTTTATACGTGTTAATGTTTGTGTGTGTGTTTGTATTGTTGTCCCCATCCCCCAGCATGCCCAAAGACACTTGTCCTTCTCAATAGGTATATATCCAACTGAGATTGTACATATTTTCAAGGCACTAGTTTTTTTTAATTCATTAAATATATATATATGTGTGTGTGTATGTGTGTATGTGTGTATATATATATATACATGTATTTGCGTGTGTGAATGTATGTGTGTATGGATTACAGGACCCTGTTTTAATGTGTCATGTGGAAAAGGAAGCACTGTGGTCCCGCTTAACAATTCATCAGCACTCTTTTCACTTACTGCGTACCTACCCTGATTAAGTACCAAGAATACCAAGTACCAAGAATGAGGTCCTGGTGACATATTTTCCATAGATAGTACTGCTGTGCTGACCCTGGGCAACATTTATGACAAATGGCATTGTGGTATCCCTTTGTCACACAGGTAAAGTGAAGGATGACGGCCCATTTATAGTTTTCATTGAATAGGCTGACTTAAATGCTGTACAAAAGTGGATCAATTCCATCATTGGCAGGCAATCATCATAGTGAAGATTCTTAAATTCTCTGCTGCATGGCTTTTCTTAGCTAAATACCACCTGCTTTTTGGAGAAAAAAAAATCTTCTGAAAACTAAAAATATGGAAATGAATCAATTCAAGTTCTAACTTTGTTTTACCTTGAAGCACTAAATAATGTTTGCTCACTCTCTCATTTGTGCATATGTATACATTACACAGCTATCATGAAAGGTGCCACAGAACTCATCCATTCATTGGGAACAGTTTAAACTCTAATGTCTCACTCAAGGACAATTCAACATTTTCTTTTGAGGAGCCTGGAAGCGGACCAATAACCTTTCAATTCATAGATGGCTACTTTCCAAGCCGTACAGGCTCATCTAATTTTGGTGTTCCCACACACATTTCAGGCTCTGGTATCTCTGCTGCAAGTATAGCACAGGTCTCCTGTAGAGCTGAATGATTACTTTGTTCCACCCAGGCACATTCTTAAATTATTATTTGTAAAAGTGCAAATCTGATCGCTTTATAAATAGTGTCACGCTGTCTCAGGAACTGAGACCTCAAGGTAAAAACATTTTCTTTCTTTCTTTCTTTCTTTTTTTTAATAAAGCAACTGTTAAAAGAATTGTTATTGCGTTCTAATTAACTGTATCATGGTTATGCTATAAAAGATCTTGAGATGGAACACCCAAGTCTGTGGGGAGAAAGACACTAAAAACCTGCATAAATTACCCCAGCATATTGTACACAGAAGTGTCTCATTTTTCTGTATAACATGACCTAATTTCTTGTACCTGGGGGATCTGGTGGCATCTTAACTCCAAAAGTTTCATATTCTGCACTGCAGTAGAGAATAAGAGAACATGCAGTACCAGGAGAATTGGGACAAAAGGTAAAACGCAGGTCAGTACAGGTTAAACACTTAAGCAGTGTGTTTAAGTGGTTATGTCGTTTGTGAGACCTCAAAGGTACAATAGGTTATATTGAATGAAAATGTATGATACATTTTGATTTCAAAGATACACTGTGTGAGATTGAGTTCTTGCTTTTATCTCTAGATTGTAATTGATTTTTTTCGCTGAATAATTACAATAACATAAAGTTTCCTGATGTGCTTCATGAGTTTCATTGCATTGAAATCCAATATTTTGTGCAATTGAATATGTCCAATGTGTATCAACTGGCTTTACAGCCCAAGTATTACTGTGTGGCTCCTTTGCTAAATATTCTTATATTAAGCATGTTAACAAGATGAACATTATCCACAGTAAAATACCTCTACATGCTTGTTTGAGCAAATTGAAAATGTCCCTACATTCTGGTTTTGAATTTAGAGGCCTCATCAATTGCCATTAGTTTATCTGCAAAATGAATAATATTAATAGTGCACCAAACCACAGAGAGCAAAATGCCAGTGAATGGCATGAAGCATTCAGCAGTTAAAGAAACATCTAATGTAACTCAAAGCTCTCCAAACAAGGAAGACAGTCAAAATTCGCTTGCATATATCGGCTAGTTATTGATAGTAATTCTACTCGTGGCACAATCATAAATACATGTAATTAAATTCTGAGCTTAAACTTAAACACATTTACTATGACATTCATAATCAATCTAATAGGTTGCAAAGGTTTTGTAACAGTGCCAAGACAACAATGTATGAGGTGCAAGATCAATAGAGCATAATCTCAAGTCTAGCATTTCAGCAAAACAATTTTTACCCTAGTAGCAAGGATGCTGACAATTGACATGGTCCTAACAGGTCTTTGACTTCAATCCAAACAAGAGGAGTGGGTATGGACGAAGTGCTTGATATGCAAACATGCATGACAGGAAATCAGAAGGCAATAAACATGCTAATTTAGAAGTGTAACTGCCAATTATGTGGAACCAAGGGAAAGTCACATCAAAATCAAAATAGCTGATAGTCATTTCTGAATCTGCAAAGCAGCTAGTCTAATTGCTGTCTTCCTTATACAACTTATAAAATATTTATGGGGTATTTTGATTACAGTCATATTGTCATCACTTCTCATGTATGCATATGATGTCTATAGTTTCAACAAAATATTGCCACTGCTCAGGGATGGGAAAGTATTGCTTATGGAAAAAATGAGCCTCTTATAACAACAGTTTGTGTGTGTGTGTGTGTGTACGTGTACAGAAAAAAAGTAGCATCCTTACTCATGGAATAATACAAACTATATAATCTAAATTCATATGATTTATAAAGGTCTTCACTATCCTCCATTAGTTCCTTTCTTTGTTTATTTCCCATCCTGGACAAATACAGGAAATTAAATTGATAGGCTAGATTGACCCCATTTGCCTTTTGTGTGTATATTTAAAATAATTTCATGAAAACACAAAACTTTGATAGGTTTTAACTTTATGTTATTAAATGTTCTCTGATCAAGGTCTGTGGATTTATTCATTATTGACTGATCAAATGTACATAGATTACCAGCTTTTTCAAACAATTTAGTATTATTCCGTGTGCTGTCAATTACGTAGTCATGTGGGTTTGTTCTAATAAGTTTGCAGGTACATCTGCTTTGTACATCTGATGGTCTATCAGTTCAAATTTGAAATTTGTTTTGATCATTAGTAATTCATTTTTCAATGAACATCACCAATATATACAAACAATATTTAAAAAAGTGCCTTAGAATAATGTTGGATTTCATACTGAAACTAACACCTTGTCGTAAATTAATTTAATTGTTTTTTACTCCTCTGTCAATCATTATTTTTATAATTTTTTTACATGATCTTTGCTTCCATTATCTATATCTCCAAAGCATCCTGTCTCAATAGCTATCAGTCTAGCTAACATCCTGTGTTTGTATATATTGGGCTCTGGAAATCCACGAGGTCATCAGCTCTAACTTCTGTAAAGACCTCCAGCCAGCTAGCCATTTGATAAGCACTTTGCTTTCCAGCTGTGATGCTTTTCTCAACAATGTCCAGGGCATTAAATTCAATTTCCCTTTGAAACTAATGCAGCTATTTTCAATAAGTACGTGCCATTGTAGAACTACAGAGGTACCCCTGTATGTGTCCCATTTATGGTGATTGTCTGCTTGGTTTATGATGATGCTTTAAGATATAATCATTCTCTAGTGTGGGTATGGGTAGAGCAAGTCTGAAAAAGAAGAGCTCACATTTAAGGAAAACAGCTGGCCTTGTCATAGATATTCACAGATCCGAATTAAATAAAATAAAAGTCTAATAGAACAGCAGTTGAAGCATCTGTGAAGATGCTCAGTCATCCAGGCCATGCTCGTCTTTTTATCCTTTCAGATGCTCCTTTCAGGGGTCACCACAGCAAATCATCTTCCTCCATCTAACAATAATCTCTTTATCCTCATCTCACACCAAGGTCTGTTATAGTCAAATATTAGCTCGGCAACTGGACATTTCTTGCACCTGTTTACCTCACATTCAAGAGACTTCTTCAGTTCTAATAGACTTTGGAGAGTTTCTTGTATATAACTGCTAGGATCCTGGGTGAGCACTGGTCTATCAATTGAAGTGTGTTTTTGGCATCAGACATGTCTGCTGTAAAGAAATCTAAATCTTTACCCCCTGTAAAACCGCCTGTGCATGTGTTCATGCTTGTGTGCGCATTTGTTTTGAGAGCATTTGCTCTTTTGCCAGAAAGGCTCGATGACAGATTCACACCTGCGAACTGTTAACAAAAACATGGTCTGATCTGTCAGGCCATTGAGCGCCTCCATAGAAGCAGTTTTGCAAAAGGCCGTGTCGTTTTTTTTTCACAGGGAGGGCTTTTTTCAAGTTTCTTCACTTTCCAAACCAGAGCTACACCGGCATTAACAAACATTTGTGTTTCAAGCTCCACGTATTTGAATCAGTGCTCAAATGTATTAGGAATAGTTAAAGAAAAAAAGGCAAATTAAATAAATATGTAATACACAACCATTACTGCTGAATCACTTTAGTCTTTACTTCCTTTTCAAGACAGTTATACACCAGTGGACACAATAAAATGTATGAATTCTAATCAGTATTTTAAAGCGCAACTTTAAACACTACCAGTTTATCCCTTAAATGTTGTTTTGTCGCTATACCAGCCTCTGGGCGGCACAGGCCAGTCTCTCCCAGAGCCAGTCTCAGGGGGCACGGGCCAGTGTCTACCTGAGCCGGTCCCAAGCCTGGATAAATGCAGAGGGTTGCGTCAGGAAGGGCATCAGTCGTAAAACTTGTGCCAAAACCATGCGAACTGAACCTAAGAATTTCATACCGGATTGGTCGAGGCCCGCCTTAACAATGACCGCCATTGGTGCCCATAACCTCCAGGCTACCAGTGGAAATTGGGTGACTGTGGGTCGAAGAAGGAGACGAGTTACGTGTGTTCTGAACCAGAGAGAGAGGAGGCAAGCTAAGAGTCTGGGACTAAGAGAAGGGACTTTGAATATTGTCACGATAACAGGAACAGGTAGAGATAGTTGTAATGATGCAGAGAAGGAAAGTGGATATACTGTGTCCATGAGACCAGGCGGAGAGGTACTAAGGCTCGAAGCTTAGGAGCAGGTTTTAAGTTGTACTATCATGGTACTGACAGGAAGAGAAATGGAGTAGGAGTTACATTGAGAGAGGAGTTTGTTTGGAATGTTCTGGAGGTGAAAAGAATGTCACATAGATTTATGAGTCTGAAACTGGAAATTGAAGGTGTGATGCTCAATGTTGTTCGCGGCTATGCCCCACAGGTGAGATGAGAGTTAGAGGAGAATGAGAAGTTCTGGAATGAGTTACATGAAGTGATGCAGAATATCCCCAGAGATGAGAGTGGTAATTGGGGCAGAATTCAGTGGAGATGTTGGTGCAGGCAATAGAGGTGATGAAGAAGTGATGGGCAGGTTTGGTATCCAGGATAGGAACACAGAGGGACAAATGGTGGTAGACTTTGCAAAAAGGATGGAAATGGCTACAGTAAATAGTTCTTTTCCAAAAAAGACAGGAACATAGGGCAACTTGTAAGAGTGGAGGTAGGAGAACGTAGGTGGACTACATCTTGTATCAACAAGGTAATATGAAAGAGAGATCAATGACTGCAAAGTAGTGGCAGGAGAGAGTGTAGCCAGACAGCATAGGGTGGTGGTTTGTGGGATGAATCTGGTGACATGGAAGATGAAGAGGAAGACAAAGGCAGAGCAGAGGACAAAGTGGTGGAAGCTTAAAAGGGAGGAGTGTTGTATGGTTTCCATGGAGGAGTTGAGCATAAGGTAAAGATAGAGGTAGTCCAGTGATTAAGGATAGAGGGAAATGTATAAACAGATGCTAGAAGAGCGATGGGAAGATGGAAAGAGTACTTTGAACAGCTGATGAATGAGGACAATGAAAGGCAGAGAAGGGTAGAAGAGGTGACTATTGTAGACCACAAAGTAGCAGACATTAGTAAAAGTGAAGTGAGGAAGGCATTGAAGAGGCTGAAGAGTGGAAAGGCAGTTGGTCCCGATTATATACCTGTGGAGGTATGGAAGTGTTCAGGAGAGGCATGGGTAGAGCTTCTGGCCAGATTATTCAAGAGGATCTTACAGAGTGAGAGGGTACCTGAGAAATTGAGAAGAAGTGTGATGGTGCCCATTTTCAAGAATAAGGGGGATGTGCAGAATTGACAGTAACTATAGAGGGATTAAGTTGATGAGCCATACAATGAAGGTATGGGGAAGAGAAGTGGAAACTAGACTGAGAGCAGAAGTCAGCATTTGTGGGCATCAGTATGGCTTCATGCCGAGAAAGATTACTACAGATGCAGTATTTTCTTTGAGAATCCTAATAGACAAGTACAGAGAAGGTCAGAGCGAGCTGCATTGCGTTTTTGCAGACATAGAAAATGCATAACACAGGGTGCAGAGAGAGGAACTCTGGTATTGTATGAGGAAGTCTGGAGTGGCTGTGAAGACTGGTGCAGGACATGTATGCTGGCTGTGAGACAGTGGTGAGGTGTGCTGTAGGTGTAACAGAGAAGTTCAAGGTGGAGGTGGGACTCAATCAGGGATCAGCTCTGAGCCCCTTCTTGTTTGCAGTTGTGATTGACAGGCTTACAGGTGACGTTAGACAGGAATCTCCATGGACCGTGATGTCTGCAGATGACATCGTGATCTGTAGTGAGAGCAGGGAACAGGTTGAAGAAAATCTTGAGCGGTGGAGGTATGCTCTGGAAAGGAGAAGAATGAAGGTGAGTCGCAGAGAGACAGAATATATTTGTGCAAATGAGAAGAACCTGGGTGGAACAGTGAGGCTTGGAGATCAAGAAGTTAGAGGATTTCAAGTACGTAGGGTCAATGGTCCAGAGCAACGGACAGTGTGGAAATGAGGATAAGAAAGGGGTTCAAGCAGGTTGGAATGGGTGGAGAAAAGTGTCAGGTATACTATGTGATAGAAGACTATCAGCCAGAATGAAAGGAAAGGTGTACAAGACAGTGGTGAGACCAGTGATGCTGTATGGTTTGGAGACGGTGCTATTGAAGAAAAGACAGGAAGCAGGAGGTAGCAGAGATGAGGATGTTGAGGTTCTCTTTGGGAGGGACGAGGATGGATTGGATCAGGAATTAATCAATCAGAGGAGCACATGTTAGATGTTTTGGAGAGAAGGTCAGAGAAGCCAGACTGAGATGGTTCAGTCATATACAGAGGAGGGGTAGTGGATATATTCGTAGATGGATGCTGGAATTGGAGATGCCAGGCAGGAGGTCTAGAGGAAGACTGAAGAAAAGATGGACATCTTGATAGAGGATATGAAGTTAGTTGGTGTGAGAGAGGAGGATACAGAGAATAGGGTTCGATAGAGAAGGTTGAGTTGCTGTGGTGACCCCTGAAGGAAAAAGCCGTAAGGAAAAGAACAAGAAGAAGAAGAAGATGTTATTTTGCAGCTAATGAGATATTAGTACTAATAGCAGAACGATCATATACAACTTGACTTGTAATATATCTTAGAGTAGCACTATGAATTAGAATATAATTCAATATTTGTTATGCTAACATTAAAACATAATACTAGCTGCAATTCAACAGCCATGTAGGATGTAGGCTCAATGGTTAAATGGACCTCTAGTTGCAATTAATATAAACGTGAGAGTGTCTGCAGTTCCATGACACATGATAAATAGGTTGCTGTAAAAGTGTAGCATGCAATATTAATGGCAGCAGCAGGAGGAAGGAAGCCGTCAGCACGGTAGAAGTCATGGTCAAATGATCATTCTCACACTTTGAGCTAAGACTGTAAAAGTCGAATATCAGGCAATGTGTGTATGTTTATGTGTGTGTATATGTAGATATATTTATGATATTTATAATCTAAATATATATTGTATTGAGCTGCAGGTTATTGATCTCTAGAAATGAGCCAATGACAGCCTATCATATTGCATACCCCGAACACAGCACAACGGCTTAAGCCCATGAAACTCTCAATCAGGGTTTACATATAAATGAACACTTATTAAGTATTTGATAACACAATAAAAACATTACAAAGCCCACATGAGCCCGCAATCAATTTGATCTTTAAAACAACCCTTTAGTCTCTATGAGTTCATACCCTGAAGTCCCTGTCCCATTTCCATATCCCCCAGAAACAGTGCCATTATTATTATCATTATTATATGTATGTGTGCATGTGTGTGTGTTTCTGTTTCATACAATTCCCAAAATGATCTTAAGATGAAAACAAATTGCTCATCTTTCATTCTTCTATTTATCGGTATAATCAACATATGGGCATTAATTAGCATCATGAATTTTTTTTTTCTTTAAACACCTAAATGCAAGGAGTCAATGTTATTGATCTGACATTGTAAAATGTAATTTTAACAAAAGCATGTTTTGTCATCAATAAGGGTTTTGTAATTATTCTGTGAACTCATCTGGATAAATAAATGCTTAGTATTCATTCCAAGTCATGAATCTTACATATAAGACATGCTTAACCAGTGACATCTAGAGTTAATCATAGATAAATCTATTTGGCTGACGGATTATAGCATTTGGTGATTCCAATGCATTTTGTACAATATGTTTTACTCAGAACTCAAAACAGTGAAATTCCTTCTTGCTCTCTAGCACTGTGTGAGGTAGTGAAGTTTTCAAAAATCTGTTTGGACAAGATAAGAGGTTCCCCCTCCTTCAACTGCTTGAGCCAATGACCAATTCAATAGCACTGTGGCCATTCGTCCCTTGCCCTTTCATGTAGAACACCAAAACACTGGTGGCTTGATTTCTTCTGAATTTTGCCCTAAAAATTATTTTGAGAGAAGATTACGCAGATTACAGCGCATCACACCAAAAAAACAGATTTGCATGACCAGAGATATGCAACAAATGTGCTGTTATATTTTTCCAAGACTGAAACTTAAATCAGATTTCAATAAAGTGGACAAAACATACCTAGGGCTTAATTTCATATCATCTTAAAAAAATCAGAAGGTTATCTGTCAAGAAACATTGCATTCTGTCATGAACAAGCATGCATGTTCAAATTCCACAACAGAAATTGGGGGAAGGAAAAAAAACTATTCATACTTCAAGCATCTACTTGAAACCTGGGTGGCATGATTGTGCAGTGGTTAGCGCTTTGCCCTCACAGTGCAAATGACCCTGGTTCAATTCTGACAAGGGGACCTTTCTGTAGAGTTTGCATGTTCTCCCTGTGACTGTGTGGGTTTCCTCACAGATTTCCTCCCACAATCCAAAAACATGCTGCAGGTTAATAGGAAAAAAATTGGGAAAACTGCCCTAAATGAGAAAGTGACTGAGTGAATGTTTGTCCGTCTATATATGTGGCCCTGCGATTGATTGGCGACCAGTCAAGGGTGTACCCAGCCTTTCGCCTGATGACAGCTGGGATAGGTTCCAGCATCCCATGACCCTGAGTGCAGGATAAGCTGCAGATGATGGATGAATAGAAATTAGAAATCCTGTGTAGCTGGTCTTCTGGAATTAACCATTTTAGCAAAACTATGTTGGTTTTCAGTGCATTTGAGGATACGAAGAGGATGCATTTTCAAATGGTCTTGGATCTAAGTTTTGTGTTACTAAATCCACACAATAGCTTAGTCCTTAGTCCCAGACTATTACAATGGAACCATAGCTTATTTATTCAGTATTTGATTTAATTTGCATTTTTCTGACTATATTTTACTGATTGTCTCAACATTTTTTTGTTGAACTACTGTTGTCGTATGTACATGTTCACTGTTTTCATTGAGATCCACTTTTTTAAGCTCCATGACCTACATAAATCTAATCTTGCTATTGAAAATAAATTTAATTTCTCAGGCGACACATGGTATTTAATATAGTAGTATTTATCTGGTATTCAAACTTCAATATAGTAATATTGAATTGATATTATGTATATTTCAGCATTAATCGGGGCCTGTGTCCTCTTTTCTCATGCTGTATTACCCATATAACATAGCACCGACGACATTTAAAATTTAATGTTAATGTCTTTTAAAAAAGAATTATGCTCTTTCCCATTGGGTGCCTTATCTTAACAACGCAAACTTGGAGTTCAAAGTTTACACTCCTCCCGAACAAAAGCGCTGCTCTTGTTAATCATGTACGTTGCTGAAAATTATTTTTTCCTTTGAAAAAAGTAAAGAGCTATTGTGTAGAGAAGCTGACCAGATTACCTCAGTTACCTTTTTTTACTTGATTTTTTTTAAGTTGAGATGAGAACAACAATGAGAAAAGCACAATCTATTTCTATTTAGTTGTTGTGCGTGACAAGATGAAGTGTGCTCTTTAAAACCTAGTGTTAATATGATTTTTTGTATTTAGCTTATGCTTTAGCTATCATCATTTTTTAAGTGGTTTAAACTTTTCAGATTAAAAGAATATACTTTTGCCTCACAATTTGCCTTGTAGTGAAAAGAAACATTCTGTACCTGTTATACCTGTTCTTGTCCTCAGTAAATTATGCCATGGGCATGCAAGCCACAGTTATTCAGTGAGATGGCTGTCACGCAAAGGTTGCGTCTGACAGTGTGGCCATGGTACTATTCTTTTGTACAGTTTCGGACAATTTAAGATGTGGAGCATTATCATGAATTCATTATTTTTATTAAGATAATCAATGTCTCTGGACTTTAACTGCATTTCATTTGAAATAGGAATATGGAGGCGGACAGTAAAGTGGGACAGACAAGAATAAAAAAATGCCACCAGCCCATTTGTTTTGAAGGAAAGTGGGCTTCCATATTGGCCTTAATGTCCTACATGTGTAGAGGATCTTTTTGCATAATGCACATACCTCCAATACCACATCCTATATTTAGCATCAAATTCTGCCGTCAACCAAAAGTACGCTGTGTGTTCTGCAGTGCATCTATGCTTTAGACTGTGGGCACACTCACGGGGGTTATCTTTCATACAAAGATAGCCAGTAGGTAACAAGCTTGTGATGCTTTTCTGTATTCCACTGTCACTGACTGGCATTCAAAGCAAAAGAAAACAGCCTTTGGCATGTTATGCCTGAGGAAAAGAAAAAAAGAATGAATCATAAATGAACAAACATTCACACATGATACATCTTCCATTTTTCATTGATGTAATCTTAAATAATCCTCCTCACAGATTCTTCAACCACCACAGTTACATATGACTTCTTTGCAAAAATATGTGACACACTGGACCTCAATTTACAGTCTAAAGGCAACATTTTTGGATGGTTGTGATGAGTCTTGATATGCTGATTGGAGTTCTTGCAAAGATTTTCTGCTGCTCAAAAAAGAAGAAAAAAAAGTAGAATTTTCAGCTGAAGTCAGAAGTGTGAAAAGAAACATCTGAGCAGAAAGATTGTGCAAGAGTTAAACTGTTTTGTCATGAGAGTAACAGATCCAGAGCAACCTCAGTGGGGTATTGAAAAGAACCCATGGCATTCTGGATGCTGTGGTTTGTCTAGCAACGCCTACCCTTTTCACCGTAATTTGACAACACACCGCAGTTTGACGAATAAAGCTGTGTCTATCTAAACATCCATCTACAACCCCAATGATATTACATTTTCCCCCATATAAACGCACTGAAATATCCCAGAACCAACGCATAAAAGGTTCCCCAGCATCATATTTCAGGTCTATCTTGTCAACTCGGCTTATTTTCCAGTCCAGACTCGTTTCATCTTGAGCAACTGAAATTTTACAGTTTTGTGCTTTATTCTGCTTTTACTTTAATTGGAATAAGAGGATGAGGATGATGATGAGAATGATGATGATAACTCCTTCAATTCTTTCAACAACAGATACATTTACTTTCATAACCTTAAGACTCGGACCGATTTTTAGGTTGTTTGACATTGCTATGGATATACCTTTATTGATCAACAAATGCATATACTTTTTTTTAGAATGCTTTTGGCAACTGTAAATTACCCCAACGGCAGATTGATAGAGAGGGTGAAAGCTATGTAACTCAGGATGGACACTGTCCCCGGGAGTCATATTTAGACACCGTGTCTTGTGGATTTGATTGAGTTCAGAGCAGATATGCTATCAATAAAATGGGTGTGTTTGTCATTGATATTTGCAAGTCTCAACCTCCATATCTTCAATGGGTGGATTTTTTCGGGTTTTTTTATGCATGTGAACTTAATAAAAATTAACACTATTTTTAAATAATTTTTTGTACATATATTTTTAGTCCCTCTCAGCTTTTCTACAGTCAGTCATTAGTAAAAGGAACCATTAGCGTTCTAGTTATGACCAATAAATCCATAGCTTCTAGAACTCCTGAATGTGAATAATATTATGAGCTTTGAAATCAGATCCTAAAACCTACAGAAGAAATAAAACAGATTCACGCTCAAAATGTAACACAATTTGAGTCATAACATCTAATTATCAGATAGAATTTTTTGATAGAATAACTGTCTGCATCAGTTGGAGAACTAATTTATACTGTAACATGCTTGCATGAGCACAAACCCCCAGGAACCCCTTTCATATCAGCCTTCTTCTTTTCTGTATCCAAGACATGGCAAATCTTCCCATGTGATATCAGACTGGGGACATAGTTGCGCACCAAAGATGGAGTCATTTGCATATCCCACATCTCCTGTTTACATGGCTTCTATTTATCATGAAAGACAAGTTTATGGATATTTTTTTTTTCTTGTGCATGAGGTATATTAATCAAGCAGATATCCAACAGGAGTTTGAGAAATCAGGAGCCAGGGGCCAGCATCTTCTTGTCTGCATGGTGAAGGTCTGTGTCTTGAGTAAATATTGCATGCTGATAAAATGTGAGAGTAAGCAAAAAAGGCAAAAGGAGTCAGCGAAGAGAGCAGGTTTCCGAGACTCAGCATTTTGACTTTACTCGATTTGCTGGATTACACTGTATTCTGCTGTTTTGGAGGGACATATTGATATGTCTGCAAGGGGCAATGTTTTCATTTTCAGATAACAGGGCATTATTAATATCAAGCTTCTAAGAGAAAAGAAAAGCAAATGTCCTCAAACAATTGTAGGTATTGACATCGCGGCCTTCTTAAACATACCGTTGAATTGCTCCTACATCTGAAGGTTAATGGTTTATATCATACATAAAAATAAATGACCCTGCTATAATAGTTTACAGTCAGGCAGCACAGGTAATATGAGCTACAATACTCACATACCCCAATCCCAATGGACTTTTAAGAGGACAGTGATTTAATACCCACCAGCAGGAGCAACTTAAAGTATTGGGTTGCTGCAGACACAGAGACAGTAGTTTGAAGTTGAACTCATCAGTTTATCTATCTATCTATCTACCTATCTATCTATCTATCTATCTATCTATCTATCTATCTATCTATCTATCTATCTATCTATCTATCTATCTATCTATCTATCTATCTATCTATCTATCTATCTATCTATCTCAATATTTATATATATATATATATATATATATATATATATATATATATATATACACACACATAGATAGATATAGATATATAGATATATATTTAAGGAGCAGTAAGTTTTTATTAATTGGTTTTGGAATCCAAATAGCAAGTCAAAATTCTATTATTCTTTATTTAGGGGATGGCTCTGGTGAGATGAACTGCACCAGTAAGTGTCATGTTATCGTGATAATCATTTCAACTTCAATCGCTGTCATGTGGTTAATGACCAAATAACATTTACAAATTCCCCTAGAGATTGCCTGAAAATTGTACAACCAACTAGGTTGACAACAGACTATTTAACTGAGAAAAGAAATGCAAGGACTGTCTGACATCCGTCAAAAAAATGTAATAAAAAAACAACTTCTTCAGCTTAAAGAAAATGGACATTAATGGAGTCTAAAACAACCTGGGGTTAAACCGAGACCTCAGATCTTAAAATTGATTATATAACTTACAGAAAGATGTAACCTGCTACACATGATAGGATCGGATGAAAGCAGGTAGTCACAGCCTTGTTCCGCTGGGACCGAAGAGCAATTTGGACTAATGCCTCCTTACTGGGGGCAGCAAAAGTTCATCGTCAGGCTCTGTGAATTAGTAGTATCCACATATATAAAAGGCATGATTTCAAAAAAGTATTAGAAGAAGCAACGAAAAAAAATAAAAAAAAGGGTCCTAGGTATGCAGCCATGCTTTCCAGACCTTCATCTAATGCAACTTCTTCTTGCAGCTATCTGAGGAAATGTGCCATTTCTGGCACAATAAGGTTAAAACTGTCTGGTATTAAGTTTTAAATTAAGGCAAATTCAATGAAAGCTACAAATTGAAACACGCACAGAAGGATATATATATATGTGTATATATATATATATATATATATATATATATATATATATATATATATATATATATGTATAAATATTTTTTTTATTATTTGGAAACATTGCAGATGTTTTTCTGATTCTGATTTTGTTGATAATTTTGATGTGAACTGTAAAAACTGTAAACTGCAAAAACCGCATCCAACCTTTTTTACCTAGCAGGGAAACCCCGGCAAACTCCATGAGTTTGTGCACCTTCAAACAAAAGCAATAAAAAAAAAACTGAATCACAAAGTGGCTGTTTTGGTTTCGAATAATCTGCCAGGAGAGACAATGGCAAGAGAATATTTCAAAGTCACGTAGTTCCAGAGAAAAGCGAATAGTTTTTGTGAGAACCTCCGCAGATACAGTCATGAGCGCACTCAAAAATAAACACACATTTTAATTACCTGCCAGAGAGTGCAAAGCAGATCCACAAAATTTGCCTTTTTCATGCTTTGTGTCACTCTTCAGGTCACAGATGTAAGCAGTGAACACACAAGCAGCCACACAGTCACACAGCAATGTGGAGCACAGCACAAGCAACAATTCTCCCTGCTCCCACCACAACAGCCTGTGTTGTTCACGTGACATCCCCCGGGTGAGAAACTGTGGGATGGGAGGTAGAAATGACAAAAAAGACAAAAGATGCCATTCAGACACATGAGAACTGCATTGTACAGCCAAAAAATACATGACCAGTCACAATGTAATGTTTCTGTCTCCAGGGTCTAAAACCATGAAATGGACAATGTCATAATTTGTTTTCGTTTCCATACAATTCATATAGACTGACACTTATCTGTCAACAAGTTATATGAAACCAAGGTCACTGGAGTACAACATTGACAATCTTAAAGTTTTCCAAATAGAGATGCCTACCTTCCTGAAATGTTATTAGGTGGAATATAGTTTGCTATTCATTTATTTATCAATCTACCTATTATTAACAATCTCAGTTATGCATCTGTCCTAACCATATGATATAACTGTTCACAAGCCCCGGGTGTGTCAAAGAATCTTTTCACTATGCAAAAGTCTTGTAACTGAATGTAAGAAACGCATTCTAGGTGCAAAGTCACTTTTCATTCACAGTCAGCCTATCATTTACAGAGAATTCTAGTAATCCCCCCAAACCCAAACAGAGCTAAACCATATGCCATGTTCATATGTGCTCAGCCCTCCTGACTACAGCAGGATCAGTATTAGTCATGCTCCCAAAGTGAATTATAATGCAAGTATCCATTGAGCACTTATGCAGAACAGGGACTGTATTTCTCCCGGACATGCACAGTATTCTCTCATATCACACCTTCCCCCACAGTGTTGTCAGAAAATGCAAACACACATATATGCGAGGTATGTTTCAAAAATATTGACTTGTATCATGTACCATCCCAGGGTACAGGGATTTCAGATCAATATCTAACACAACATGGTTCAACAGACAACAAAATTTGATCAAAAAAATACATTAATAACTAAAAGATGTCATCCGTCTAATTTTTCCAAGGAAGAATCAATCAAAACAGATCTTTTCTGTTCTGTTCATCAGAAAATGTTCGTTTTGATATAAAGCATGAGTTGTTCACAATTTTCTGATTTTTTTTTTCTCTTTCTAATATCTATTTAAATTAAATTTAACTTTAAGGAAGCCACTTGCTTCATTATGACTCATTTCCCTCTCATATTGATAAGCGTTTGTAGCAAGTATTACTCATTTAATTTCCCAATTACACGTTATGTTTCCATCATTGATTCGTTTAAGTTTCAAAATCAGAGTTATAGTCTTGACTCAAGGTATGGAATCCCCTAAGGAAGAATAAGATTGGTCTTTTTCATGCCTGCATGTTCAAAGAATAAGACTCGGGGCTAGATGCACTGATAACTAAGCTGTCCTTTTTGATGCATTTTTCTTGCAATAAAATCTAAAACGTGGAATGATATGTTCAGACAGTGCGACTGTGCCAAATCTATATTTATCGAGTTGCACCAAACGTCACCTCCTGAAAGCCGGTGTAGAAGCCTTATTAGATGTACATAGAGGAGAACCGAAGAAAGAAGATGCATGATTATGAGCTAAATTTTGAGCTTAATTTTGTTCATTTCTCTATTCTGTATGTGCTACACTAAAAGTAACAATTATATCTGTTTGACTTTGAAATTGTTTCATCTTAATATTTTATCAGATCCAGCTAGTTGGCTGCACTGTTGAGTTTCTGTGTCATAGCCACACAAATTTTATTTACATTCACAAATTTATGAGTATGAATGATACTATACTGTCTGTTTTCATCACCCAAATAGTCTTTGTTCCTAGTTATGCAGCATCTGGTGTTTGCTCCAGACAACAACTCATTTTCAAATGTGGCGGCAGGCAACACAAAAGGCACCTGTGAATTAGAGCAAAGGCAGTAACTTATCAAACTATATCTGAAAAATGGGGGCTGGATATTTCAGACATTACACATTCATCCCCTGAAATCGACCTACTCATCCTGAAGATGAAGTGGGCAGGAAAACATCAAATCTCATGGTTTGTAGAGGCACTTGTAACTGAGTGCCACTTCATTCCCTTGATGAGTCTCCTTGTGACAGTATATGCAGACTTTGCTGTCAGCGGCAGCGGTAGACATGAATTGAAACAGATGCATGACCATATGATATAATGACTGAGATGAGAAGAAAATGGCCAATCATTCATTCCTAGAAAGTTTCTCAACAAACAACTACATGACGAGATTTTGATTGATTCAAAGCATATTTGATTCAAAAATATAAATCATACAATTAAAGTGTCTTTTTGGATGTGGTATCCTTTGTCCTGTATAGGTGCATGGACATATAATCACAACAACAGTAATGCAATTGTGAACTTCCCATCAAATGAAAGCCAGGGAAATTGCTCCAAAGAAAATGTTCACATTATAAATAACAATATTATAAAAAGTCAAATTAAGGCACGAATCACTACATAACTATCATTATCATAAAAGATTACAATCAACAATCAACAATAGACAATGACAAAAGCACCAACAGATAAGGGAAAAAAGGGGCTTGATTAGGTTCAATACTAGGTACATACTGTATGAACGTAAGATATTTGTGCAGTAGACATGGGAGATCAATCAGCAGTAACTAACAAAGGGAAGTGGGTATTAATGATTTCATACATCTGTCAGCCCCATCTTTGGTTTTGTAGAATGCCTTTTAATTTAGACAAACATGTTTTGAAAATGACATGTTATCTCAAAATGTTGATTTATTTAATCAATAAAGAATAGGTGACAATCTTTGTTCTTAATTTCTTGCTTTTCTGGCCTGAAATGAGTTCTAATTTAGTCAAAAATAATATTAATTTTTAGTAGATGAATAGAAGTACAAGGTTGTTTTTTTTTACAGTGACCTATGTCTGTAATGCTGGTATTGTTGTATAACTATTACTGTGATCAAAATGTTATTTTATCCCAGTTTGTTTTAGCTATGTGATTTTTGTTATGTAAAGTACTAATACAGTATTTACTAAAGTCACAATATGTTTTCTAAAGTCCTGTTTTCCTCAGGGAACAAGAAACACAACTCCTCCTATGCTGAGCTTTACAGAGTAAACAGGCCTAATTTTGTTGTCAGGAATACTCATATGCATCTTCATTTACTGCATACAAAAAAGTGTAGCATTCCTATATATTTAAATGCATACCTCAGCACCACCTCAGTCAAAACTGAACTTCTGTTACTCCCCAAATTTTCTCATGAACACTACCTGCACCTCATGCATCAACAACTGAGGAATCCAAACATGTACAGTCTTCACTTTTGACCTTTTACACTAAGGTTTGTTTCAAGTCACTGATCCTGACTAATTATCCTTGAATGGTTAATGTAGAGAACTGATACATTCAGGAGCCCATCCTAGTCATATGTTTGGTTATGTTTAATATTGCCTATGTCTCGCCTATGGCTCTGGAATATCCTTCGGCGATGTAAAAGTCCAGTCTCAATGCAAAAGTCCAATCTCATACATAATAGGCAATATGTTTTTTTTGTTTTTTTTCAGAACTTCTTGAGCAATAAATCTGTGACAGAGGAAGAGATGTGGAAACTTTTCTGTAGCTTAAAATATAATTTCTTGAACCATTGTAATACAATTATTACTGATTTTATCATAATCTAACCCCAACTAGGCCAGACTTGAGATGACCGAGGCTTAATTCTACCAATAATTCTGACTTGAATGGCAGCGACTTTCTCCTACTTTCCCATGAGAAGTCCATCTCTGTGGCTACATTCAGACCTGGTATTTAATCCCTTAAAACCAAGATTCCTTTTTGTTATTCGTTTTTTGGGACCTCGTAAAGCCAACAGTTTGCCTATAAGGTTTTTGCAAACCTAACAAAATATGACAGCCATAACTCAAGCCATAACTTAACACAAGTCAGCAAAAAATGCAAAAACAATGTCTTAAAAGTGAAAAAAGGATAAACTTCAGGATAAGCATCAGAGGAGGGACTTTGTTTGCAGAGATGGCCAAACATCTAGTTGTTTTCACAGAGGCAAAAACATCCATGGAACAGCTAACACTTCAACCAAACATCTAAAAACTTGTTGGTCAGAGGTGAGAAGCTACCATCTAAATGTTTTCCAATTATTTTTATGTGATAATCAAATAGTAATATTATGATTTTAGAATATTGTTGTTTGTATCCACCAATGCCGAATATTTTCTACATCATCAAACAACAATTTCCAGTTGCTTGTACAGCAAAAATGGTACAGGATCCTACTAGGATGAAGGAAAGCAGTGGTGCAGTGGTAGTGAGCAGCAGGGTTTTTACCCCCTGGTTTTGAGTGAGATTTCAAAGATAAGAAGCATTTAAAAATACACCTTGATCATATTCATGCAGTTATATAAATTCACATCTTGGAGCTCTTCAGTACAGCCGCAGTCTGATATGCTACCACTGAGTAGTTCCGCTGGAGCAGGTTGGATTATTTATGTGAAATATGAACCTGGGACTTTTTCTTCTCTCACCATTAGACCTCTCAATCCTAAATCATGTTAGTAATATCGTTAGCCATTGTACCTTAAGACAGACTCTTGAACAAACTTAAATCAAAAACTTTAACAGATTGGTTGACCATATCTTATTTAGGCACTTAATTATAAGTAGAATTCAAAATACAGGAGAAAAAGATTAGGTGGATTATTCTACATCACTGTTGTTACCAGACAGATCCTTTTTTTTTAGAGGGAGAAATAATGAAGTTTTAGTGGTCTTTTTATGTTTTAATGTCTTATTTGGTTGTCATATTGTCGTGGAAATGTGTGCTGACATAGGAACTAATACCAGACAAGATATAATGATGGTTTGTATCTATAAATCTTGATTATTATTCTTTGGTAAAAGAAATATTAAATTGCACACCCAAATTCAACAAAGTTTAGTTTGTTATGGAGGCCATATGTGACAGGTATGTTGAACTGCTGGTGTAAATTCAGATCAAAGCGTGCTAGTTTGTTTTTGTAACCTAGACCCAAAATTGCAATGACACAGTGCTGGCTTTCCTATGTGTGACTGTATGTGTCTGGTAATGATGTGCGAATGTGTGTGAATTTTTATAAGGGTGACAAGTTTTCGTATGAAATATGTAAATGAGGGTAAATATCAACCATATGGAGAAATCGTGCAACCCACAAGTGTGTAATTAACTGTGGTTGAGAGGCAGGGCAAAACTTGAGATGCGCATTTGTTTGCCTGTTTATCGCATACATGCCTCTTGAGATTTATCGTTTCTATGGAGACAAACGTGGGTGGTGCTTTTGGGGACTCAGGGGAGACCCAGTACTTGCTCAGGTTCTGCAACACTGATGGATCTGCTTTACAGTTAATGTGAGTGGTCTTGTAAAATAATCTTCCAGAGCATAAATATGTTACTGTAATTCACTTGCTCTGTTAATTTCAATAGCCACTTAAATAGTTCAGTCATTCATCTGTTTGTATATTTGGGGTTTGTTGCAGTAAGGAATTTAGAGTCCAATTGTATTAAGTAGACAAGAAGTAAAAAGGTGGATATTTGTGTAATATGACATATTTTTTTGTGATGATTAATCCTAACAATTCATTAGACTGCATTGACATTTCTTGTTTTTGAGACAGTTTTTTAATTCCTTGAAAAGCTTAAACCTCCTACGGGAAAGGCAGAATATATACTGTCACCTTCACTTCCACGTACGTTATTCTAATTACCTTTTTGTGTCCTCACTTACCACACTTCCTCTGGATCTCAAAGGCTTAAAAGAAGCCATTTTTGGAAAGATTAGCCAGCTCAAAGATGGTTCCAGAATTGGAATGGAAAATGTCAAGTGGACCACTTTGTAAGAAAGGGAATGGGAGAACTGTAAATCCTCGTTTGCCTTACTGGAAGTTCCTCATTGTCTGATGTAAACACAGCCTAGACAATCCACTGAAAAACCTTTGAATTATGTAAATACCATGGTAAGGTACTAAAGTATTATTTTTAAATGCCTGGCTGTATGTGGATGGGCCTTAACATGTCCTGAGAGCTGTTTTTTCAGTGTTCATCCACAGACTATTTGGACTATTTGATAGAGGGAAAATCCATAGGAAATAGTGATTCAGCACTTGTCAATACATTGCAGCCCAAGAACCAATGGAACTGTCTTGTAAATGGCTACCCTTGGCTCTGTTTAACCTATTGATTGTTTAATAGTTTTCTGCAATGGCCTTCAGTGCTGATTATGAAATTAATCATCATCATCTACATTCTTACTTTCTGTGTACTGCAAAATGTCAGATCATTTTATTTTCCAGTGCTGATAGCTGTAAACTCAAAAGCAAAAAGAAAAGGCAAACAGTTCTGGTCTTGTTGATAACCTACCTTTGAAAAGGCATCTTGCCATGAATGCTGGTATCTGGGGCTTCATCTTCAATCAGTTCAGTAGGTCTCAAACTTACAATAACAAAGGTATTGGATTTTTAAATAATACAGATGTTTGTTTGTCCATCCATCCATCCATCTTCTGCCGCTTAGCCGAAGTCAGGTCGCGGGGGCAGCGGACGGAGCAGGGAGGCCCTGACTTCCCTCTTCCCAGCCACATGGTCCAGCTCTTCTGGGGGTATCCCAAGGTGCCGGGGCCAGCCATGAGACATAGTCTCCATAGCATGTCCTGGGTCTTCCCTGTGGCCTCCTCCCAGATGGATATGCCTGTAATACCTGCCCCGGGAGGCATCCAGGAGGCATCCTGACCACATGCCTGAGCTACGTCTTCTGACTCTACAGCAGTGACTCTACTCTGAGTTCCTCCCGGATGGCCGAACTTCTCACCTTATCACTAAGGGAGAGTCCGGCCACCCTAAAGAGAAGACTCATTTTGGCCGCTCGTATCCGCAATCTCATTCTTTCAGTCACTACTCACAACTCGTGACCATCAATGAGGGTAGGAACATAGATTGGCTGTTAAATTGAGAGCTTCGCCTTCTGGCTCAGCTCTCTCTCCACAACGACAGACCGGTACTGCAGATGTTGCGCCAATCCGCCTGTTGATCTCCCGCTCCATCCTTCCCTCACTTGTGAACAAGACCCCGAGATACTTAAACTCCTCCACTTGGGGCAGGACCTCTTCGCCGACCCAGAGTGGGCACTCCACCCGTTTCTGGTTGAGCACCATGGTCTTGGATTTGGAGGTTGTGATCCTCATTCTGGCCGCTTCCCTTTCGGCTGTGAACCTCTCCAGTGAGAGGTGGAGATCATGGCCTGAACAAGCCAACAGAACCACATCATCTGCAAAAAGCAGAGACTCGATCCTGTGGCCACCAAACCAGATCCGCTTGATGCCCTAGCTGCGCCTAGAGATTCTGTCCGTAAAAGTTACAAACAGAATTCAAGTCTCACTGGAAACGGGTCCGACTTACAACCAGCAATGTGGACCAAGCTCCGACACCGGTCATACATGGACCGAACAGCCGGTATAAAGGGGCTCGGTACCCCACATTCCTGGAGCACCTCCCACAGGATTGCCCTTGGGACACGCTCGAATGCCTTCTCTAAATCCACAAAACACATGAAGACTGGTTAGGCAAACCCTCGAGAACCCTGCTGAGGGTATAGAGCTGGTCAACTGTTCCACGACTAGGACGGAAACCACACTGCTCCTCCTCCTCTCTAGCACCTCTGAATAGACCTTACCAGGGAGGCTGAGGAGTGTGATCCCCCTATTTTTGCAGCACACCCTCCGATCCCCCTTTTTAAAAAGGGGGATCACCACCCCAGTGTATCAGTCCAGCTGCACTGTCCCCGATGTCAATGCAATGCTGCAGAGGCGTGTCAGCCAGGACAGCCCTCCAGCATCCAGAGCCTTGGGGAACTCAGGGCGGACATCATTGCCCCCCAGGGCCCCACTCCTGAAGAACTTTTTGACTGCTTCAGCAACTTCAGCCCCAGAAATAGGTGGGTCCTCTCCAGAGTCCCCAGGCTCTGCTTCCTCTTTGGGAGGCGTATTGACGGGATTGAGGAGGTCTGAGAAGTATTTCTGCCACCGATCTACCACGTCTCACATTGAGGTCAGCAGCTCCCAGCTCCCACTATAGACAGTGTTGACGGAGCACTGCTTTCCCCTCCTGAGCCGCCGGATGGTGGACCAGAATCTCCTCGAACCCCTCCGGATGTCGCTCTCCATGGTCTCCCTAAACTCCTCCAATGCAGTTTTTGCCTCAGCAAACACCAAAGCCGCATGCTGCTTGGCTTGCCAGTACCTGTCAGCTGCCTCCGGAGCGCCACAGGCCAGAAAGGCCCGATAAGACTCCTTCTTCAGGTTGACGGCATCCCTTACCGCTGGGGACCAACTGCGGGTTCGAGGGTTGCCGCCCCGACCGGCCCCAGACCGCCTCATGGCCGCAGCTCCAGTCTGCCGCCTCGACAATGGAAGCACAGAACATTGCCCAATAGGACTCAATGTAACCTCCCTCCCTCTGGACCTGGTTGTAGCTCTGCCGGAGGTGTGAGTTGAAACTCCTTCTGACAGGAAAGTCTGCCTGACGTTCCCAGCAGACCCTCAATTTATGTTTGGGTCTGCCAGGTCTGACCGGCATATTCCCCTATCACCAGAGCCAGCTCACCACCAGGTGATGATCAGTTGACAGCTCCGCCCCTCTCTTCACCCGAGGGTCCAGAACATGTGGCCACAAGTCTGACGACACAACAACAAGGTCATGGCCACTGTGGCCTAAGGTGCATTGGTGCCAAGTGCACATATGAACACCTTTACGCCTGAACATGGTGTTTTTTTCTTGAAAATCTGTAACGAGCACAGAAGTTCAATAACAAAACACTGCTCTGGCTCAGATCGGGGTGGCCGTTCCTCCCAATCACACCCTTCCAAATCGCACTGTCATTGCCCGTGTGAGCGTTGAAGTCTCCAAGTAGAACAAGGAAGTCCCCAGAATTAGCATTCTCTGGCAGCCCCTCTAGGGACCCCAAGAAGGGTGGGTAAACTGAACTGCTGTTGGGTGCGTAGCCACAAACAAGGCGGAGGGAGGTACCCTCTCGTCCACTGAGTTGAACCCCAATGTACAGGTGGTGAGTCAGGGGGAGATCAATATACCCACCCCTGCCCGGCTCCTCTCACCGGGGGTTAACGCCAGAGTAAAAAGGAGTCCAGCCCCTCT
>CAAKHD010001576.1:114278-161020 GCA_901007705.1 Fistularia tabacaria | reverse complement strand
TCCCCCTGACTCACCACCTGTACATTGGGGTTCAACTCAGTGGAGGGAGGTACCCTCTCGTCCACTGAGTTGAACCCCAATGTACAGGTGGTGAGTCAGGGGGAGATCAATATACCCACCCCTGCCCGGCTCCTCTCACCGGGGGTTAACGCCAGAGTAAAAAGGAGTCCAGCCCCTCTCAAGAAGCCTGGTTGCAGACCCCACGCTGTGCGTCGAGGGGAGTCCGACTATATCTAGTCCGAATCTCTCACCCTCGCGCACCAGCTCGGGCTAGTTCCCCGCCAGAAAGGTGGCATTCCATGTTCCAAAAGCCAGCTTCTGCAACCGAGGGTCGGACCGCCAAGGTCCCCCGCTCCGGCCATTGTCCAGCTCACACTGCAAGCACTGCATGTTTGTTTGTTTTAAAGGCAAAAACCTTTAACTTCACTGTTTCTCACAAGATGGTCGTCATCCCAGCTCTTATTGTGTCACATTAACCAATTTATTAAATCAATTATATAACATAGTCTGCAGCATGCATTAATTGTAAAGTTGCTCTCCAGTGATTCAAGTAAACAGGGGAGTGTATGTTGTAACCACAGCAATACTATAATTTGATTTCTTATTCTGGAAACTTGACATGAAGTATCAGATCTTGTTTCTGTGTTTAATTTACCCCCTTCCCACCCTCAGAGCAACTGCATGGGCCTTGGCATGAAATTTATCACTATTCTGCCAAATGGGGAAAAAACAAAAACAAAAGCAAACCAAAAAAAACAAACAAAAAAACGGTATCATGAGTGTTCCCTGGCAATTTAATATTTAGTTGTACTTTCAGTCTGATGTACAAAACGCCTGTCATATAATTCAAACTAATCCCAGACATTTTGGCCAATTTTGATCAGTGTTTGTTTTTTTTGCTTGGTTTTTATATCAAAAAACTCCAGGTCCCAGGCATCTATAAACACACACAAAAATAGAAACAAAGAAGAAAAATATTAAATGTAAAAATAAATCATTTTGGGATCATGGAAAGCAGCACATTTTATCCAATTGGGCTTTAATGGAAAAAATATATATATTAACATTAAAAAGTAACATTTTTTTTGGTAACACCTATGTTTCAGCAGCCTCTTTCATCATTCCCCAGAGATCTATATGTCTGCATTATGCAAATTGAGGCAACCACACAAACTCCCACTAGTTTGTAGTCATGCTTTGGGTTTTAGAAACCAGCTTTAAAACCCTGTACAGACTCCATGTCAGAAGAGATATTAAAAGTATATCTCCAGAAGAAAGGGATAAAAAGAGAAACGATTAGTTGTAATCATAGAGGATGTCTTTCTTTTCTGTGGTCCAGTCTTGTTTCATTTTGTATCATATTTCAATATCACATTATAACGGTGTCCAAAAATTATCAAAATTAACAGATCTCAGTGTACCAGTGAACCCTTTACTTATGTCCACTAAGAACACAAACAAAAAATGATTGTTCGTATATAATGCAAATTTATATATCCAAATTAGTTTGTTTCTGCAAACACCAGACAATATCCATCTTGACTGAAGAGAGTCATCAAAATAATGAAGAGACATGAATTAAGTAATTGATTAATAAATATCGTATTAATATTCTTTCATGGTGTTTATATATGGAGACTTTTGGGATATAAACTTCTGTTCCCCTCAAATACATATGACACACTTTACATGGAATATTCCCCTGATGAATGTCCACAAACTTCAGACAAGAAATGGAAAAATGACAGTCTTACTCAGATTTCAACTTAAGGGAATAATATGAATCATCATATATATACAACTAGTCATTGTATTCATATTGTGTGTATGTGCAAAACTATTCGAATGATGATGTTGTTTTTCCATGCAGTATGTAATGACTCCAATAATATTCCACAGACTGCAAAGAAAAACAATGTTCATTTATCTTTGAGCAATTTTATGAAATCTAATTCAAGGTAATACAACAAACTGCATGTTAACAATAACAATTGCAAAAATAAACCCATTTAAGTTATTTCCAAATGACTTTTATCTGCAGAATGAAGCTATTTGATTCCCTGCAGCTTTCAGTAAATATGTGATTCCAATGAAACACAGGCCTTCAGTAGCATCAGAAGCTGTTCCACATGCTTGAACAGAAGGGTCTTCTCTTGAATGGAATAGAACTTTATTAATCCAGAAGGAATTTTTTGTGCCGGAAGGCTCCAACATTACATGCATTCTTTCTTTTCACTCAAAAGATGCTATTGATTGCTCTCATTAATACAATATATTTTCAGGCAAATGCCATTTAGACTAATAATTCTCTTAATTGATATTATTGCTCAAAACTTTTCTTCAAAGTAAGTGAGTCATACATGTGGCCGTGCCCGTAAGTTATATATTTTACCTCAAATATCTGAAGAGCCTTAGGCATTCATAATTTTCTCTTAATGTATTTAGGTTTATGTGATTTGAAGACGTCATCAAGACGTGGGATATTTTAAAGAGCAATCAAGGAGCACTTGTTGCCTCCTCCTACCTAAAATTAAACTTTAAACGAAATGTATTGCACCTCTGGAATAGTAATACCGCGTGAGTTAAATATGTCCTTCTGTGTCATGTCTTTTAAGTATTTACTATTAACAAAGAAGAAAAAATACCATTACTACCACATTCACTTATAGACAGAGCACAACATCACTGCAACATCACTGCATTTAGCCCATCATGGATGAAGGAATCTAAGGAGCAGCTTAGCCGGGTTCAGTGTCAGGTGTTCAGTGTCCTGCTCAACAACACTTCAACTGGCGAGGAGGAGCGCGGAAATTGAACCAGGAATGTTGAGTTCCAAGGACAACTTGAATTGCCATCACAATTTTTTACCGCCTTAATCTGAAAATTAAATTAGCAAATGCAACAAAGGCAAAATTGCTGATGAAAAACATGGAACATAATGTGCACCTTGGAAACTCTTAATCTCCCCACCAATAGCATATAATCACATGCTGACTGTTTATATTGTGGTTGTTTTTTTGTAACTTTGATATCAGTCGGGGACAAATATCCTGGAGATTTCATCAATTTTCTTCATAAAGGTAAAAAAAACAAATAAATAAAGAAAGGGGTCCTAATAGGAAATTTTTTTCAGGTAAAAAATCACCTATTGATGAAAAGGGTTGTAGAGGAGAAGGATGGTAAGATTCCCCACATTGTTACTTTGTAAATCCCTGCTGGCTCATGGTGGAAAATAGTATATTGATGTTTTTAGAAGAAAGATATTCCTTGCCAGTCATTCTCTGTTTTACGGTGTGGTATCACAGTGCAGTGAAACACTTCCAGATGCCAGAGGATGTGCTAACTCACAGCTTTGTAACAACAAAGTAACAACAGCTGGAATTACATGTGTTGTGATTGCAGTGGGGGCTTACACAAGCTTTGAAACTTAGTCTATAACAAAGCATTTTGAGACTTTTCTATAAATCATATCCAAGCTCTAAGCCTCAGTTGGTGAAAATATTTGTTCAGTTCCACGGTGAAATATGTTTAATTTACAGGGTAGGAGTAACGGGGGAACTTCTATAAACGAACTACATTCTTAAGTGAAACGGTTACTTTGTAAAGCACATCAAAAACTTAAGCTTAAAATGTCAAAATATGCTCTTTCTTTGTTGTAAATACATGATATTTGACCCATTGTCCCGAAATGCAATTTTCTAAATAGAACAACAAAACAGGGAAAAAACAAGCAACAACAGAAATGGGGGAAGGCATTTCTGGCTAATCAGGATTATGGTAAAACAGTATTAAAACAGTGTTTGTGTGAATGTCATTATTGCTTTATTGCTTTAAATTGTTTCGTGCTTATTTATATTTTGGCTATTTTTTTAACATTGTTATTGTTGCGCTGCTGCGACAAAGGAATTTCCCCCATGGGGATCAATAAAGTGTTATCTTATTAATACAGAAGAACTTGAAAATGCTATTAATTTTTTTGCGTTAAGTCACAAAATGCTGTTGAACTTCGGTGAAACATCTACTCATCACACTGAGACAACCATTAGGATTTCTGATGTGGTTTCGAGTTGCGCCACATACAATGTTGCCAAGAATACATTGGAAGGGGAAGCAGATCAAAAGAGGATCATAGTGCCACACCATTGTTAATATGGTTACACAGGGGATGTAATCACGATCCATTCATGTTGAAAAAAAAATGTGAATGACAGAGAGACAATGTAGAGGTAATAATATCATAATCATAATCATAATACATTGGATGAGTGATATGAAAATGAGCATTTTAATTACAAAATGCATGAAGGCATTTGTCTTAAACTTTACCATCTGGCATTAAATAGATATACTGACAGTGAGTTTGAAATGTTCACATTGAGTGTCATTGCTGCAGAAAATGTATTATTATTATAATAAAAGAGGGGACAAAGAGAGGGGACTTGTGAGCTGATATCAGGGAAATCAACGGCCTGGGACAAGCAGATGAGGGAAGAGAGAAATAGAGAAGCCTGGTAGGGGACCATAACTCCGCTCCTCATCCCAATGCTGAGAGAGTAACTAAAAAGATGATACAATACAATATTCTCTTTGGAATTAATTCACTGTTTTTTTTTCTCCAAGAGTGTCTAATTTAGTGTTACTTGCTTCCCTCACTGTCTAAATCTGGCCCTCTCTCACTCTGACTCTCTTTTTCTTCATCCATCTCCTTTAGTATATCCCTGCCTCCCCCCAATCCTACACCCCCATCACTACCACTCTTTTCTTTTTCTGTGTGTCTGTCTCCCTGTGCCTTAGGCCTTTGTTAGACTGTCTTTTTGGCGAGTGTGGAGAGGGAGTGGGGGGCCTTGAACACGACTCAAGCAGTCTGATTGGGAAGGAGAGCACCAGAACCTAGAGACATGGGAGATGAGAGGGGGAGTGACTGGATATGAAAAACCTCTTCTCCTCCTGTGAGACAGAGAGGAATAAGGAACTGAAGCATACTGATAGAAACACAGACAGGAAATGAAGAAAACGTGGTTATCCCTTTATCCACTGTTTTGAAAGAGGTTAATCTCATTAAAAAAACCTGACTATGAAAATGCTGAAAGCGTTAGAGATAATAAAGGCTTGTGCTAATGGTACATCCTCAGTCTGAATTCATAGATTCTTGACCCATTAAGTCTCAGTTTGGTATTTCCTCTGTGTCCTCCACTTTTATGAGGGATTTTTTTTTCTTCAAGATATGTATTACTACTGGAAGAGAGAGTGCAGGCTTCCATTTCAACTGTGTAACTTTTACAAGAAATAAAAACATGGGACCTGACTTTATTGGTTGAAATAAAAAACAGCAATAAATGAGTCAAATATGAGAAGGTCATTGTGTTTTCCAGCCCACTGCTCATCCTAAATGGGTCCCCATGGCCTAAATGAGGATGGATGTTAGCTAAGGAGCTCAGTGGGCTGGGTTCAGCCTTTCAACACAGCAAGGGATGCAAGGGCAAATGAGACGATAAGCGTTGACTTCATCGAGTGACTGGTGGTGCTGAGATTTAGATATGGTTGTGTTGAAGAGTTACTGCTTGCAGTTGTATGGGATATATTTAGTGTGTAGGCAGGTAGGGGGTCAAAGAGCTTGTGGTCGGTGATCAGCAAACCTTAGAGACAGTATGGAGGGACTGTTTTTTGATTTCTCTGTTTATATATATACAGTACATATATACATATGTGTGTTTGTATTAGCAGAAACATATACATCATTAACTTTTTCTGTTCATTAAATATAAATATACCTTTGTTGTTTTTTTAATGTATGATAAGAACAATAGATTGTTCTAATCTTGGTAAATAAATCATTAAGGCCCCGATGTAATTATATTTCATTCTTGACATGTGAGTTTATTAGACACAGCTGTTCTTTCCTTTATGCAAATAGTCCTTTTTAGTGATATCTGTGTCAAAAAAGTTGTTTTTTTACAAGAAAAGAGTTTACTCATGATCTTCTTCCATTGAAACAATGTAGAATGCTGTTATTCTAGAAAAAGGGGGTGGTATCTCATGAAGATAATAGGACATAAGGGATGGTTTATTAGTCTTGATTAGCCCTGAAGTGCAAACAGTTATACGTACCATATTAAAGCATAGGACACCTGATACAATTCAGGATTCATGGTAAAGAGCTTGGAAACACCTCAAGGTCAGGCTGATAACTATGGAAGGGTGGGTGATGATGCCATCTTAGAGGCTAAGCTTTGCTCTTACACTTCTTACAAGATTAAAATGAATCTTAGAGGGATGAATGGTGTTCCCCAAATGAGATGGCCTGAATGACCAGCTGGTGACCTAAAGAGTATGCCAGCTGAGAATAAGATCAAGCTCAAATCTTGTGAGTCCTTGTAATACCAGATTGCTGTTGTTGTCAAAACACTTTGCAGCAACAACTTCTGTGGTTGGTCATGGTGCACTTCAATGTCATATTTAATCTAAATAAGTCATTCCTGTCTTGATTCGCTGTTCCTTCCCCTGACCACTACATGTTGGATTCAACAGGTACCAGAATGGTAAATATTCAAAAAATCTAAATGTAATATTAAGCTTGATTGGAACCTTAATTATAGTGGCCATCAGGGGTTATTTGGTGCATAAATTTGAAATGATCAAAGTTTAACTGTCAGAACATTTGACCCTGAGTGTCATTAAATAACCCATGAATACTAAACAGTGTTGAGCCACCTCTATCCTGATTAATCTTACAATGCAAATAAGTCTGTTTCGCTGATAAATACAGCAGTTTAGTGGGTCACTGTTTCAGCCAACTTATGTCCTCTCAATGGATGGGTGGATATAGCAGGTGGACTAAGCAGTGGCTCAAGCAGATTTTAACATCAACAGATTAAGGTTTGAGGTTTAAAGTCACTTTAAATTCAGGAGTCATTCAATGAATGCTGTATAATAGGAACACCTTCTTATACATTTCAGTCACTTGCACATCAGTACTAATCATTATAAATAAATGATAATTGTCATGGTTGTGATTTGTAAGTCTCAACAGCTACTTCCTTCCAAATACAGTGGTTAAGAGGCATTTTGATCAGTTTTGAATTCAAGTAAAATGAAAGAGTATTAAATATATTGATGAAATAAATCTTCTTTTGATCTTGCTACCTTGTGACAGATATATTCTACAGTTTTTTTTATCCCTAAAACTTTTATAAGATGATTTAAATTATGGATTTTGTGTTCCTAATGAATGATGACACATTGTACCAATCTATGGATAAATACTCTGTAGTTTAATAAAAAAAATGGTGATGACAAAATGTCAGTCACTTTTCATCACTGCCATCATCTTGCTAAAAGTAGGTCGCTTGCCTCTTCAAAGGCAATAAAATATTTTTCTAATTTAAAGTACATTTTTAAAGTGTTAAACAAATACCCTCTTTTAAAAAAAAAAAAAAGCTGAGGATCACACCTGAGCAGTAAAAATAGGCTGCTGCATTTGAGCAGTACAGCGAAGGCCATCAAATGCAAGTAATATAGTGCAGCTATAGTTCAGTTTAGGTTATACGTGTGATAATCCTTTGTTTAGCCGAGCTCCCCGTGTCTCTGCCAACATTGTATCAAGATCATTTTATTTATCTTGGCATTGCCTCTATGTCTTATTTTCAATAGCACAGTCTTTCTTTCATCTAATCCCGCCATGATACTAACATGGGCCTGGTTGTTGTGTTACAGAAACCACTGTGCGCTCTTTCAATCTAACATCCAGACAAATTACATTTTGAATTGAAAGTGTTTGGTAATACATGCTATGTATAAATGGTTGAATTTTAATGAGACCTCTCTTGAGAAACATACAGTCTGCTGTAGGATTTTGATAAAAGCTCCGTAGCTGGATGAATTTGTCTTCCATTTATATATACGGTATATACATGTATGTGTGTGTGTGTGTGTATATATATACATATATACCTTGTTCATTATTTTAATGAATGTGATTTAATGTATTCATGTATACTGAATCAATTCAATGGCAGAGCCCTAAAACTGAGTTGAAATTGCAACCATATCATTCAATCGTAGATAGTACATTGAGTTTTTTCTATACCGCAAATGGGTAAATAAGCCTAGTAATTACTAAATGAATAAAAGGTAATCAACAGAACAATCAACAATAGTACAGCTGATCAGCTTTGTAAATGCTGGAAAGAAGCTGGCACATTTTCAATGTTTCACAGGATCAAAGAAACTGGTATCCATCCACCAAATCAATCAAGACCAGCATGCACTTTTTAAATTATTTATTGAAAACATAAAATCAAATACAAAAAAAAATCCAATCAAATCATTTAACACCTGTAACTCTGCACATGTGTGTGATTGCTTGTGTTCATGTCAGTTGGAAAAGTGACTACCAGAAATAATATCTTTTACTTGCATTAACGGGCACATAAGTGCATTACTGAATATACGTGGTCAGGGACGAGGGAATAATTAATGATGATTTAAGTTTTCTGCCCCTTGTTTAGTAAGCCTTTATTTGGAAAAGTGGTAAAAGGGAACTGGTTTTAAAAAGAGGGATAATTGATTGTCATCAAGAAACTGTGTCTGACATTCAAAATAGTGTAAAGTTACTAAACAATTACAGATTATTACTGACAAAAGTTATGACACTGCACTGCTCACTTACTATCTACTGTTAACCCTACACTCTAGTTTTTGTCTTTTATGATCTGTGTTGTTAACTACCACTTTTTTTTGCTGTCCGCAAACAAGACAAGGTTTTTTCAATTTTTCTTTTCTTTTTAATTTATTTAGTAGTGCATGATGTCAATTGCTGTGTCTTGGAGTCAGGGCTATGAGGTCAAATCTTTTTATTCTCTTTTTGAGGTTCACAGCTCAGTGCTGGCTCCACGCTCTGTGCCATTCCGTGAAACTTTGCCTCTTCGTTGCTGGGTATATGCTGTGCTTCAAGGGGCTGAAAACAGGCCTTTGAGTTTCAGTCCAGACCGAAGGGCTGCAGTGTGCCCCTTGTAGAGTTACAGTCAGGAGTTTCTTAAAAATTCCATCCACTGGAGAGAGTTACTTTAGAAGAGACTTGTAAGAATGAGATTTGGTTTACCAAGCTGCTGCCCTCTATTCATATTCCAGGAAGAGAGAGTTCCAGGACAGAAGATTATGGAGGGTGATACCTCCAGTTATTTTTTTTCTCCGGTATCTTTATACTGGTCCTTGGACCAGACTACCTCCCCCATGTGAAGTAGCCAGAAGGGTTTAGTACACTGAGTCATGCAAAAGCTCATTGTTTGCAAATTGTTGGTTCTTTGGCACCTTACTACTACTTCTGGGCCCTGTATAGCAATGCAAGATCATTACACCTAAGATCCCTTTAAGATACAATATCTGGCTCAGCTAAGACAAAGCAACCACAGAAGCAAATAAATGGTTTCATGAAGGTATTTATCAACTCTTTCAGCAGTTGATGTTTCTCTCATTGAAGTGGTAGCGTTGACAGTTTTCATCAGTCAAGAATAGGAACCCATAAACTACAAAAAAATATGAGGGGGACAAACCCATAAAAAGACTGGAAACAAACAGCAGTGAAACAGTACCCACAGTTTATAAAGTAGAGATGATGAAATGATGCTAAACTGTAACTAGTGTTAGTAATCAATAAGGAAACTTATCAATATAACTTTCTCATAGGTTAAGGACAAGAATAAGTGACTTAGATTTAAATATTTGGTGCAGATGACTGTGTTTAAATTGACAAATTTTAATTCATATTCAATTTATCTTTCAGTTTAAAAATAGAATTTGAGGTCACCAAAGGATAAAAAAGGGCTAAAAACCTTTCGATGGTTTTTAGGAAAAGTAACTATTTAAAAGCTGTATTTCACATGTCATTCTCTGTAAGACTTTAATCACCCCAAACATATTTAAACAACAACAGCAGGGACACATTGGAAGGAAAAATATATTTTTACTTTGAAACTCCTGCAAACAAAAGGTTCAAGTAAGATATAAAAATCCTGATTTTTTGGCACTTACAGTTCCGTTCTGCTCTTAAAATTCTGCAAGTTATTTGACTTGCAGAACATTATCGAAACATAAAGTGAGACCTTGAGCGAGTAAAGGAGTACACTTGTCACACAAGACTGTGAACAATGTCAGGGACCTGAGATGGAGTAGCTTCAACATGGTTTCAGGAGGCACCCATTCATTCTTATATCAATGAAACACAGCAATCCTTTAAAGCCCAGTCAGAGCAGTCAGGCCTCATCCATGCATTTAATGTAATTCATGATATCACATCATCCGTGGCCTTTAGTTTACAAAGACATATTTTCAAAATGCTAAGTGTAAACAACGTTATTCTCCCCTATGTTTTTTTCGGATAAAAGGACTAAGCCATCTAATCTAACGGTGCCCCACTAATTCACTCAGTGTGGCGTGCGTGTGCTCGTGCACTCGCGTGTTATTAGGGTCAGTCCTCAGTATTATGATAGGGGATTTGGCAAGGTTTGTGACGTTTTGCCGTTCAACGGTTCAACAACTACTTCAAAAATGACTTCCGGTAGAAGTCAAATTTTCCGTTTTTTTTCCCAATTCCTCATCAGTTATAATTTTTAGATCTGTTTTTTTCATACAGGACGTTTTTTCAATTTTTCTTTTTTTATATTTTGTTTTCATTCATTGGCGGTAATACATTTCGCCGATATAATTTATAAATCAATCGACGTTTGAAGTTGTGTAAAAAGAAACCGGCTGAGGGACACAGGAGAACTCGCGATTTCTTTTATTCTGGAAGGCTATGCCGGAAGTATCACGCGTCTTGACGTGCTTGACGGTCGTCCGGGCGCGTTGAGCGTACACATCGCTCCCACTACCACATCTCCCCACTGCGGTAGGCGCGGGCCAGGCAGCTGCAGAGGGCGACCCGACACTCTCAATCCACTTGCTCAAGCCTTAAACGACCGAGGTGGCGATTGTTCCTCTCTGCCTACTTCATCACGGCAGAGGACTTTATCTAAGCGGACGTATAAAACCCCGGGTTCTTCTGCGCAGCATCACGAGAGCGAAGAAGGAACAACTTTTGGTTCTCGCTGTTCGTTTATATATATATATTTTTTTTTTTCCTCTCTCTCTCTCTCCCCCGTGTCCAAACGCATCTTCGTAACCTTGGAAGTCGGAGCTGTTTCCCCGCGGAAGGATGGGACCGCTGCTGCTCTCCCTCGCTGCCCTGTGTCTGAGCGCCGCTGTCCCGCAGCGTGTGAAAGGTGAGTGAGGGGGAAAGTGACGCCCCGTCCTCGTTGACACACAGGGGGGAGGCATCCAGCCTCGGGCTTCCCTACCTTCGGGGCATTTAATTCTTTTTTTTTTTTTTTTTTTTTTTAAGAAAAGGAAAAAGAAAATAATCAAGCGTCAGAATGAGTTCCAACGGGAGTGCACGAATCAGTGCATGGATGCAATGCGCGTCCGTTTGCGGAATACGGACGGAGTGAAGCAGCACTCCCCATCTGCTCATTTCGACTTTAATTAATTCACTGGGGTCTAAAAGGACACTTGTTTGAGTCATTCAAACAAACCACATCTTGATCCGTGAGTGATTCCATTGACATAAGAAGCCACGCCAGTCCACGTACCGCGCTTCGTGTGGAAATGTGATCCGCGTCTGTTATTTATTTATTCTTTTTTGTCTTGTGCCCCTTGCGCCGCCGCTTCCCTCCGCCGTGACCCATCCACTGTGTAGCAAGTACCTGAACGTCCAGGGTGGATTCACCTGATCAGACGCCACTTTCCCTCATCAGTTACTCCTCCGAAAAAAAACGTAGCAAAGATTGATCGGGTAAGGGCTTTAGGTAGAGCTACAAGCTGCCCCTTCTGTCCCTTAGAGCAGATGATATAGAGCCTCTATTAGTTACAACACGGTGCCATTATGTACAAGGATGACATTACAAGGAGGGTTGCCGTGATTTCAAAGTATAACGTCTCACTTAAAATAGTCTTGAGTGTCTTTTTTTGTAGTAATTGGCAACATTCACCTGACCTACTAGATATGCTTTCATATCCTCCTTTCTCCAAGCCCTCCGGTTTTCCAGTGATGGGACTATTTAAGCTTTTGACTGGCGCATTTTTTTAATGTTCAGCGCAACACAGTGCCTTACCTGTGGGAATAGTATGAAGGAAGCAGTGTAGCCCTTATAGAAATGGGTCATGCCATCCTCCCTGTCTCTACTCATTTAGCAAGATGCTTGCCTCAGGAGTCACACATGTCAGACAGATTGTAGTCCTTACACCAAGAGTGTGAGAGGCTTAGGGAGCCTTAAAAACTCTGCTTAAGGCAGTGTCAACACAGACACCATGGTAGACTCCTATAATGAATGTAGAGGGTCCCCTTGTTTCATGCTCAGTGAGTTCAAAATACACCCTGAAACTAGTCTCCCACTTAGTCATAATCAGCATATATCAAAACGAGCTGTAATCCCATCCAAAGTCAGGAGCAGATTTGCGGAAGATGTGGAGGTAGCTCGTGACGTTACGGTGTCTGAGCATGGTTCGTCATTATGATAACCCCGGTGCCGCTTTTAAATCCACTATCATATTACAAGTGAAAAAAAAATTGACAGAAAAAACAACAACAAAGCGTATACTTTTTCCTCCAAGAAACCAAAAAGCAAAAACTGTATCGAATTTTTTGGGGGGATCATTTGAAATGAGCTCATTGGTCTTGAGTCAAATGCTTTATTTCAGTTATCTTTAGTCCTTACCCATGGTATGTTAGTGTTTGCAGATACAGCTGTGTACAAACAAACAGCCTTGAGGAAGTCACAGGTGTCTTTGTCCCCCGAAAGTAATTGATTGGATGAAAGCATTCACCTGCAGGTAAAACACACTGCATTGTTTCAACTGGGTGTCCAATACATCACTTCCTCTCACTGGTTACTGGTGCTGACTCTTACACATTGTTTTGGGTCTTGCCTGTCTGGCTGGACAAAACAGAGGACTGTGTCTGTCGGTCAGCTGTACGGAAATGCAAGCTGCCTTTGTTCTTGTTGAGATAGTGGATTTTGATAGATTTAATACATCTCTATTTTGCACTGTGAAAAAGAGACTTTTTGCCAATGGACAGCAATCTGGAGAGGCATTGAAAATGTTTATTTGCGGTTAATCATGGTCATTATTATTATTGTTAGTCGCTGTTCATTTTGGTCAAAGCCTCTCTTGCATTGCTCATTCAAATACCGGCAGAAATTTAATTTCTGGAATGATGAGTTTTAGATTGACATAATCACTTGCTCATCATGGTCACAGACTGTAGACTTATGTGAGGGTTTTAAAAAAGACTGACAGAAGGCTTCTTTCCTTGCTGGCAGGAATGGCATCTGGTATGTTTGGATAGACAATATATCTGGCTGGAGATGAGAGTGAGGGAAAAGTCAGTTGGATACTACTTAACATTGCATATACTGGTATTTTTGTCATTTGAAAAAAATGTGTGCATAACATACACAGTCAGCTGAAATATATTGTAGCTAAACACAATCATATTTATGACAATAGTTAATAATTAGATTTTTAACCCAGGAGATATTTTCCAAATCAGATTGAATTTTCACTTATCCTTGCTTTATTGTCTTAAATGTCTACTCATTTGTTTATTTAATAAACTGACCTGGTGGCCATTGTAGTAAAATTGGCCAAAAAAGTACAAATATTTTCATGAACAGTACCATCCTTACTTTAGGCTTTTTTAAGGTTATGGTATGGTGTAGTTTTTTTTCAGTCATTTCACAATTAATCGTAATGCCAGTTCAGAAACCATAACAATCAGCGGAATTATCCGCCAAAGCATAATAAGTTCATTTTGTCATTTTATGGATACCATTGGCCGCAATTATATGTTTGTCTTATTATTTTTGCAGACTTAATTTGGCTATCCATAATCAGCGCAAATACATTTTCGATCCATTGATGTTTGAAAGGAGTCGTTCTCAATGTTAATAGATTAATGGGTAAAGTTCTATTTGTTTGGCCTTCCTGTAGTCAATCTGTTGCCCTGTCCACTTTAAGCATGACTCATAGGGAGAGCACTAAGGAACTACTACAGGGTCTGCAAGGACACATACTTAAGAATTTTGCTAAGCCATGAATGGATGTTGGATAGCTCAATGTTAAAATAAGAGGGTTAATTCGGCAGTCTCTTTTTTTCTAAATTAAGGACATTTCACACCCACCGTATTTGGCTCAGTTGAGTAGAACAATGGTATTTTCCCCCTTGGTGAAATGTGTTTTGGGAGCAATAAAACATGTGTATGGACCTGGCCAAACACCTTGTGAAAGAGTTGGTCTGTGTCCAGTTGCTAATGAACTCTGGTACAGATCATTTGAGGTATAAAAAGTGCTTGACCTTGATCCAGAACAGCTGCATGAAGCACGCACTGGATGAATGTTCACTGAGAAGGGAAATGTGAATCAGTTATAAAAGAAAGAAAAAAAAAAGATCTTGTGCATCTGATGTCTTTTTCCCTGTCTGTCACAAAACTGTTTTAGAATAAATTAGGCTAAATGACCTGCCAAGTATATGTCTTGCTCGACCTGTCAGGTCCCCTTCCCCCCCACACAGAAAAAAAAGAAATCAGACCATTAAGCAGAGCAAAAACTATGCAAGGCTTGTGCTACTATGACTTGTTAATTTTATATTTGGTCAGTGTGAAACCAAACCTTGAGTAAAAGTCCTGAAAACAAAGTAAAGGTTTTGAGGGATATAAAAGATAAGATAAGATAATACTTTATTGATCCCCATAGAGAAAAAAGCGGGAAAAATAAGTGTTTCAACCTAAAAGCATTAAAAATTGACTGACAGATAGACTTGATTGACAAACACGATGACACCATGTCTCTAGTCCTTAAAAAAGGTTGATTCCATTCGCAAAACTCAGAAGTTGTTGCTTCTGATTTCAAAGTATTAAAGGTGGTTAATGCCTCCGCCTCAGAAGAAGGTCCCTCATTTGAGTGGTTTTATATCTCTATTTGTAGCCCTGTGATCGACTGCCGATCAGTCCAGGGTGAATCCTACCTCTTGGCCAATGACAGCTGGGATAGGCTCGAGCCTCCCACCCCTGCAACCCTGAATGCAGGATGAGCAGTATAATTAATAAAGGCAATTAATGACTGAATGTTAAAGGTCAGTTATTTTCTTGAACCGTGTCAATCATCATGGTTGTAGTGATTGCTAAGTGTCTGCCAATCTTTCAGCAAAGATTTGACACAAATAGTTTAATTTTCTGTGATTGCTAAGATATGTTGTATAGACATTGGCTCCCTTTTTCCTCTGTCTTAGAAATTCGAAGAGTAAAGCTCATTAATGTGTGTGTTTTTTATTTTCTTCCTAATGTTTGTTTGGCATACATCATAACATAGTATAAAATTCTAATTAGAAATAAAACATGGATTTATATAGACCTGTTGAAACAGCCCGATATTGAGCAAAAGTAGTAAAAAATTGGCAAGTGATGGAACAGTTTCTACAAAATGCTGTTGCTCCTTTGTTTAGCCAATGAAGCTTCAGACGGTAATTTAATATGTCTGCTTCACATGTGACAGGCATCTCCCTCCAGGAGAAATCCTCACTGCAAGTCGTTATGTGGTAGGTGAATTAAGAGGTAAAGACATGTATCTTTATGGTGCAAAAGTGGTCCAGAGAAATTTGTAGTATAGAAAAATAAGACAAATGTTTTATTATTAACCTTTTGAAATAGAAGACTTCATATTTTCAGATTTATGCAGTCATTAGGGTCTCTGCCAGAAATGTTGTTTTGCAGGTGTAGAACTGCCTTGACAGTTGGAGTTTGGGGGCATGTTGGGTAACACCACTGCTACTCAACACTACACTGTTTACATAAAAGCTTGGACTGGCCATTGGTCTCAGCCCTTTCCAATTACTATTTAGTCAGTATTCATAAAGATTGCTGCATCGCTGAACCATAAGTCTTGTAGTGCCTGCCATTTGTAAGAATTACGATTTTAGTGAAACTAACTACATTAAAATTAGTAAATGTAAACAAAAACAATTAAAGATTTGCAGTTTGTAATTTGCTAACCAATTATGTTGAACTATGGAATAGTCATTATACTGGTTTGGAATCACCCAGCTCTACTACCCTTTATCACATATCAGAAATACATGTGTGCTTGACAGCATACTTAACCACACCACTGACATTCAGCAACACATTCCCTCAAATTTCTGTTACTGGTATAAGACATGGCCCTGTCCTGAAGTGCGGTGTCATTTTGGGTCTGGTGATTCCCTGAGCAATACAGTTGGTTTCATGCAGATGTTATTTCTGGTTGAAAATGCTCCCTTCTCTGTTGACTGCTCCTTTGGGGGCAATTATGATAGCAGTAACAATCTGATGGGAATGACTGCAGGGAAGTCAATCGAACAAAAAATGTCAATACCAGGGATATCCATTTCAACCCAAAATATCTAATTTTCCAATAAATTACTCTTAAATAGTGTATAAAGATGGACAGTATTTAATGGTATCAACCTGACACATCCCTGGTCAATAAAAGGTGTTATCTGACATACTGAATATTATCCCAGGCCCAGGTTTAAAATTACATTGAAGTATTATTATATTTTCCATTGTCATTCTGATAAATGTTCATAAAAATAAGAAAGAAAAACTAAACTAAGCTGAACCGCATTGAACATATGGGTTTGCAATGGTTTGACATTTCAGAGCTGTGTGCCAGTTTAAAAAATAAACGAGGTAGACATTTGAACGTGTATGGCGGGGGGGATGGTGGACACATTTAGAGAGAGATAAGAAAGTGACCCAAGAGAACACACAGGGTTATAGAAATGATTATTGAATTGCAAGGTCTGTTGTGAGGGCAATAATACAAATAGATATAATTTTGAATTAAAAAAGAAGATGGAACTCACATCAAATATAAATAATTGCTAGATTTTGCTAGATTTATATTGCATAGATATAAATAAAAAATATTTGTAATTTATGTAGCACAATTATAATACGCACAATTAAAATATTAATCATTATGTGAAAAAAGTGCTCTGTCCAATAGTTTTTGGTTCTCATTGATTTTTTTTCTGCTTTATCTCTTCATTGTGCTCATCTGTTTATATTCAAGTTTTGCTATTTTTATTTTTTGTGACATCACATTCACTTATTCCTATTTGGTTTCAAAGTTGCTGATGAGCAAGAAATGTCTCTTATTCTTCTAAAGACATACTTTTTCAATTTTAGTGAAAGCCTTTGATATGAATGAGATAAATGGTATCAGACCGTGACTCATAGCTTGTGTTTTTGTTTGTGTGTGGATGTGTGCGTATGTGCATGTGTGTGTGTGTGTGTGTGTGTGTGTGTGTGTGTGTGTGTGTGTGTGTGTGTGTGTGTGTGTGTGTGTGTGTGGGTGTGTGTGTGTTTGTGTATGTGTGTGCATGTGTGCATGTGTGCATGTGTGCGCGTGCGATCGTGAAGATGGAATTCACAGCTCACTGGTAAATATCCGGCATGATTTTCTATGAGGCCAACATTTTTATTGTAGTGGGTGTGGTCGCAGAGCTTGCTGGATGCACCCAGTTTGTCTGAGGTTTTGCAGCAGTATGTACTATTCATTTTTCATTTTGATAACCATTGCTGACCATGAGGAAGAAAATATCTGACACATCTGATTTAATAAGCAGAAGATTTTTAGAAGGAGACTGCCGTAGCCTTAAGAATTGTGCATATTTAACAAGTTTGGTTGTTAAGATGTTTTAAAATGAAATCTAGTAGATAGAGTCATTGTAGCTTAAACAGTGTTTATTTAGAAATTTGAAATCAAATTAGCATGGATCAATGAAACATACACCCTTTCTCTTTCCATGAAAATAACTTGATATATTTCTCGTTGTCACATCTCCCTATAAAAAGTGTATCATACTTACTGTGTGTGTGTGAAGGTTTTAGTGTGTTGTCCATATTTCAAAGATTTTTTTTCGGAAGCGTCTTTGTGTAAAGCTGTTATCTGTAATGTAAAAGATTTTGATTGCAATTTTGCAAAGGCTCTCAAGCTTATAAGATTCATGCTGTATTTATTAGACAAGCTTGCATTCGTTGTTGTGGACCGAAGTTAAGCCTGCATCAGTGGAGATGAGATTGGGTAGTTAAAGCAATGAGCTTCTTTTTGGGTCTGATAAAGTCTCTCCATTGGCTTCTGCTTTTCTGCGACTGGCACTGCATTTTCAGTAAGCCCAGTGTACTTATCTCAGATCAGATGGGAGCAAGTAGCTTAGGTTCTTAGTTACAACAAGCCCTAAGGAGGGCTACTCCAGAGAAAAGCTAAATCACAAATCCCATTCAGTCCCAGCACCAGGATTCTGTCATGTATGCAACATGTAATTTAAATCACAACAAACATCTTAATCGCGTAAACTGATCATTTGTTTGAAATTAATTATTCTTAGATTCAATTACTCTACCAGTAATTTATGTTTTGCTATTAAATGACAATTAAATGCTATTAAACACTTACCAGTGTTTCTGTTTATCTCCCTTTCCCTTTGGGCCTTATATAGTTGAAGCATTTCAAGTGATGCTTCTTTGCAGATCTGTTTGTACATTTTATCACATTGCAAGACTCATCAAATCTGGATTTCACAGTATTTTGACTTACTTCTATGTGATACTGTCTGTACCGGCAGTGAAAGCTGTCTCTTCTATGTGTATGTTTTTACAGTTGTGTAGGTTTGTGTGCTAGCAGCTTTGAGAGTTAACCCAGAAATGTCATCAGATAAACAAGAAGAAACAACTTTGGCTCCTTTGCACAGGGGAATGGGCATCCATATTTCACTCATTTGCCAAAAACAACAATTCACGTGTTGTAATTTCAGTTGTGATGCTCTTGTTTAACTTAAATTAATGCCAACAAGGAGTTTATTGTTAATTCAAGTGGAATGTATTCATTAAAACATATGATAGTATGCTTTTAATTTTTTCTTTACACTTCAACTTCCAACTGAAAGCCTTTTCTCTAACTTATATATAGACAGCTCTTGAACTACTACCAAGGTCTTTTAGTAGGGTTACTTGAGGTAAGGTAAGTACATGATATTCATTGAGGAGTGAAGTGCAAAAACATCTCCAGCCCAGATGTTTTAGATTACCCTTGGGGTGTGCAGGACCAGACAAGGGAAAGGGTGGGACTGAGATGTGAGCCAGCTTAAAAAACCTCTTTAATGTGAGGTTCAATGAACCTAGCAAACACTCACCTCCAAACTTCAAAGAAAGGCTCATTACAAAATGAAAAGGGATCACTTTCTCCACTCTGTATTCATTGTGTCTATTATCATTTATGAAAAGGACAGTAGGTTTCAACAACTTGCACCATGTTTGTGACAGTATGTTTTAGGTATCAAACAGGTGATGCGATGATGCTTTTAACAAGTCTTTGAAGGGCTAAAGTGTCTTGGTCCTACAGGGCAAAAAAATAGCATTTAATTGAGATGTCCTGAGAGTGTTATTTTACCTGATGTGATCTGAGTCATTTAATTTTGACTATCTTCCAATACCGTGTCATGATTTCATACTTGTGTTATGCATGTAGGAGAAAATGCAGGTGTTCAGCGATTGCTTGCATTGTAAACATCCCAGTGGGATGGGTGTTGTTTCACCATTTGAATTATTTTCCAAATGTAGACACTAACAAATCTAAAGTGCCAAGTCAATAGATGTGTGAATGAGGTATGGTGTAGAAAGCCTCCTCCCTTGTATTATGCAGAGCTGTATTTTTTTTTCTTTATATTTACAGCATCTGTGACAGTATCTAAAATGATCTGGCTTCTCCAGCTGTTCAATGAAGCTGGAAATGACCAGTTCTAAAGCCTTCATTGCACCTGATCGCAATCTGGGAAATCAGATATAGATCTAAACGAGTGATGAAGTGATGAATTTAAGCAGCTGGTCCCACTGAGACATTATTAATGGTTTTTAGAGGTAAATTCTATTCAAACAAGAATAGGCAACACACCTAAAAAAGCTGTTCCCTCAAATACATTGCAGGAAGGACAATTCCTGGACTTATAGTTTTTACTTTAGGTCGTCATTTTTGGATGTTCTTTCTAAAACTATGTTTACCTCTTCTTGGAAGAGGAAAACAATGTCTGACAAAAAGTTGGTTTTTCATGTTAAAAAGACAGCCTAAGCCAACCTAATTACATCATTCATCGTGTTCAACCAGATCTTACCTCATCCTTTTTTATTTATAAAGCAGGTAGTTAATGTTATACTCTCCATTATTCACTACTGTTTTGAAGTATATGAAATATTTACTTATGTGATATTTCAATATTGCCTCAGCTTATGTGCTCCACTGCAGACACAGGCAAAGTCAGGAAGTACATGACTAATGCTTTTAAGTCTTGTATCTAGCTTTAAAGCTATGAAGTCTCTGACAAGTTAATTTAGCAACTGAAGAAGTTCACCTTCAATTTGTTGAGTGTATTTTTAAACAGGTTCAGTGCAGTGTAGAGTAATCCTTGTGGAATAGTCTGCACTGTCTTTCTCCTCTTACACACAGACACACACACAAACACAGGAACGAACACACACACACAGAGACTCTAGAAGTTATAATTATAACACATCACACCACATTTGGTGACTGCGTGAAGCTAGTCAGATTTAGTTTGATGTTATCACATCTAGTGGATATGTTTTGCATGTGCTGACAGTGCTTTATTTTCCAAACTTATATAAAAGATGGACTGTACACTTGTTACTGTCTTGCATAATCCATTTAAGTGCATTAAATCATTTAGAAACTATTGTGAATGTGGCTATTCGATTGTGGGGAACAAAGAGGCTATGGCCATCCATCCTGCAGTGATTGCATGGGTCAGGACACTGCATCGGATGCAGTTCATCTGCGTGATGGGAGTCATGCAACTTTGCTTTCATTGATTGAATATGAAATGTAGGTCAAGCTGAACAAGTGGAAAATTCAACAAACAGATATGAATGATGGCAGAGATACTGAGACTGGGTTTTGTACACTGAAAAATCTAAATAGGCATGTTTGGAAATTTGTTACAAAAGCAGGTTTTTCCTACTTTCTGAGCAAATTGAATCTGTTCTCTTATTAAGGTAATTCACAAAAAATGCCTTAATAATGGTTTAAAAATGCCAAATATTTTTAATATTTTTTCTGCCAAATATTCAACATTATCCTGCTTAAGTGCTCGGTTTACCTTTTAGGATGAAATGATGGTGTACTCAGAAATACTCAGAAACACTGATGCAAAGTAATATTCAACACATGTGGCCATCCCTGCTTTATTACTACACACTAAGCCTTTTATTGCTTAACACTAATGATCTGCATCAGCAGTGTGTCCGACATGATATTTACTGACCAAGGGGTAGGTAAGATGAAAAAAATCAATTTGTCAAGGTCTGCCCTTTCAGTACACAATGCGCAGTGTAGGCCACTGGGAAAGTGTGCGAGTTGAACTTGTCTCCGAAAATATTTCCATCGTCTTTTAAAAGGTTTATGTTGGAGAAGAGGAGAAGAACTGCGTATCTAGTTAGAACTAGAAATCAACTACATAGGTTTATTGAAATAAGCTGTATGTGTGAGAATGTGCTATTAAGCAGTGGGCTGGGTGCATTGTTTGATTTCTGATTGTTCTCTTGGTATTTATCTAATTTAGCAAACTAAATTTAAACTTAAACAAAACTCCTATTCACTTCATCGTTATAGTAGATAAAAATAACATCCAGTCCATATTTTTTTAATTAAGTTGTTGCGACGTATTGCTGAAGTGTGCATCTTTATACAAGGATTCTGAGATATCCAAATTATCAATATGAATGTCTAAGTGGCCATAAGTATAAGACATACAGTCTTTGCCTATGGAGAACATGTGTTAATTTATCTTTCACATGTTTATGTAAAATTAATTCATATATATTTGATGTAACTGTAAAGTGAAATTATACAAAAATAATGATATACAAATCTTGATTTATTCAGCATTCTTCCACAAGGGTTTGTGAATAGTGGCCAGATGTTTTGTAGGTTGCTTTCAAGGTTGACGGGCGAACAAACAGATTGATCCCCTCTACTGTATACACTTTAGATCAGTGGTTCTTAACTTTGTTGGAGGTACTGAACCCCACCAGTTTCATATGCGCATTCACCAAACCCTTTTTTCAAATTCAAAACATAGGTATATGCAGTGGGCACCAAAAATACGGATTCTTCGTTTATTGGTTAAAAAAATATTATTTTCTTTAAAAAACAGAACTCTAGATAAAAAGAATCACTAATAAAAAATTAATTGCATTCTTTATATCCCATAAAATACTTTTAGTTTATTTCTTCGTGTGCTATTCAGAGAAAAATAAAGTTTTTTTTTGTTCAATTCATAATATAAATAGAAAAAAAAAACATAGCTAGTTAGTTCAAAAAAGAAATCACACAACGTACCATCATGACAGTCACAATTCAATTACTGAGTGCACCACATTCTCTGCGGCACAGATAGGCCAAGCGATGTAGCATGATCACCTTCACCCAATGATGGCCAAACGGGGCGTGCCATTACAAATCATATGAGACAGATGTGTGTCTTGACCTCCGCCGAACCCCTGAGACTGACTCACCGAACCCCTGGGGTTAAGAACCAATGCTTTAGATACTCAAGAAACATTTCTATTATAACCGAAATGCAAATTTGCAATTGCTATAAAAAAGGAAAGCAACCATAAACAAATGGGAAAACTGCTAATTTTGACTTTCATTCTTGAAGTTCATAATGTGTCTCATCAACTTAGTTTTACAATGCAGTACATCCTCATAGAATACTTTCTTTTGATGTTCTTTACTTCATCTCTTATGACTGGTTTCCAATGTGGATCTTTGAAAACCTGTTGCTATAGATAAAGAAATATCAATATCCAAGTTCAAATATCTACTTGATTCATTAAACATATTTATTTGTGCCTCACTGTTTCCTACAAGCAAATGCTTCTTATGAGCTTTTTGAATGAGAAGCCTGTTCTGTCACAGTCTATTTATGTGGTACAACATCCCTTTCATCCAGAATGCCAAATGGAAAAGAACATGTCAACAAGTAAACTAATGAGGTAAACATTTAAAAAACAAGGTCACAAAAATCTCTCCATTTGCTATTGAATATGCATTAGTCTTTATAATCACTGACATAGTTTTCATCTATAGTATTTTTTTCCCTCTCAACTTGCTTTTGCTCACTTTCTAATCTGTACTCTCCGTCACAGCCACCTTCCTCTTCAGCGGTTATTGTGAAGATTCAGAACTGATGCGAACTCCACTTCTTTATGCATGTTTGATGAATCTTTTTATGGTACTTCTGGGATACAAGCAGAATTGTGGGAGATCTTGTCCGGAAAAAAGGTACAAAAGATGGGAGGTGTCCAAGTTTGTAATGAGGCTAGGAAGGCTCTCCTGGCTCTTGAGCAAAGTAGGGCATCTGTAATGAGCTTGCAAAGAGACGAGTGGGTGGGGGCAGCGAAACGAGAAAGGGAAGCATATTGTGATCTGAACTGAGGCATAAGCCGTTACAAAATCAATCAATAATTAATCACTGCCACCAATATATTGACTTGAAGTCAGCCTTTGTGGACGGGATTATCATAAAGAGTTAAATGGTTAAATCACAGAATGGCAAATAAATAATTTTGAACAATGTTTCAGCCAAATTTTGTCAGATTTGTTCAAGGATCAGTTTTAATTGATGGTTTGTGAAATACAATTATTCAGTTCATCATAATGTTTTTTGAGGTAAATCTAATAATTGATATTTTTAGATCTAGTCCAGTTATGTTTAATGGTTTAACTCTATGGTTAATTGAGTTCCAATAGTAGCAGGGGATGCCCAACTGACATTTCATCTCACGTATTGTGCAATACATTATTGAGAAGAAATGTCAATCCAGTGAAGTAGTTTGTTTAACCTTTGAGTTAAGCTGTGGCTTTGAATTGTTTTAATTTAAATCAAGTACCCAAATGGAATTTATTCTGTGAACCTGTTATTTATGGGCTGTAATGCTGACAGGCCTTCTTAGCAGTTTATCTTTAGTTGCCAAGTGATTCATATGGGTGTGACAGATGGCAGCTCATGGATCATACAGTGGGACTGGAGGAAAACTATCTTGCTTAGTGTCAGAACTAAAGCTCAGCCTGTTTTATGAATTCAGAGTTTGTCATTGTTTCATTTCTTCTTGAGATGAAGAAGAAGCATCCGCGATAAAGTGTGAAAGCAACAGTTATTTGGTATACAGGACACACAACCATTTTAGATTATAAACAGTTGCATAAGCCTCATTAACAAGGGAAAGTAAGCCCAGAATAAATGTTAGCACTGAATTTGTTTGTGAGCTGAGAGGCTTATTAGCCTATAACCAAAGCTAGCATATGGAACAAATTAAGATTCAATGGAAAAAGTAACGGGTTAGCTCCTTCCATCCCAAGATAAACCCAGGATGTGCTTGAGCACATTATGTACTTGACTGTACATTAGCTCATTTTGGGGTTAATGCTTGTGGCTGTAGTTACACAGGGATGTGGTTTATGGTCAAAAATCTAAACAAAGTATTACAATAATTATCCAATCCCATCGCTTCATTTACCCATGAAAGCTAATTGCTCGTATGTGGCTGAGAAATACTGTGGCTTCATTTGTGGACATATCTGCAAATCTTGCAGATATTCAAAGTGCACCTGCAGCAGGAGGGCCAGCTGGGGGATCATCAAACATCAGGATAGAGTTAAATGTTAGAAATAATTAAGGTTGAATATTTATTTCGCTCTACGGTTTGTAAATTCGTCTGAAAAAAAAATCCCATGCTTGCAACTCAGCATATGTCCTCTCCAAGAACATCTGCCTCCACTTTCGACTGTTTATTCTCTTGAGAATTTTCATCGGATTTTCACTCTTTTCCTCTTTGACCAAAATTAAACGCGGGGTTTTGCTCTGGGGTGTGTGAATGTAAAGAGCTACAAGACTTGTATTGAGAAATATCTAAGCTGGGAAACATTGTGTAATTATCTGTCCAATTTTATTTTAATTTAAGTTTTAAAATTCTGCCCATTGGCCCATATATAATGAAGGTGTTCTGCAGGAGAGTTTAAATGCTCTAATGCTCTAACATTCGCGAAAAAAAATGAATTAAAAAAAAAAAAAAACGTTGGCTGTGTTATACTGTGAAGCCTGTTAATGCTTTTAGGTTTGCCTGGCAACTCTTGTATGCCAGGAGTGGGGCTTCCTTTTCCTAACATCAACCAATTTACTGCCTCTGACTCAATTTCCAGTTACATTCTCTAATGCATGATAATGTTTCCGTACCGTTCAATGAGCCATGAAGTTGGATAGTGATGAAAACAATTTCATGTTTGCCAAGACACAGCACAGCTGCAGTGAAGCACCAGCTCTGGACTTGATCACAGCTTTGGAGCTTTAGATCTAGATCTAGGCAAGGGGAAACAAAGGGATTATTTGACTCAAAAAAAATCTTACTCGAGCAGTTTTACCTAGAATGTCCAACCTTCCCTGATTTTGCGTTTACACACAACCACCGCCAGGCTTTACATTGCTTTTAGGTTATACTGATATTATTATCTAATTTGAGAAATAGAAAGGCACAATACCTAATCGAAAGGCACAATACACAAGCACTATGAGCATTTGAAGATATAGTATAGATAATTTAAATGGAACATCAAAATCTTATGTTATAGTTTGGAGAACTACCTATTAGATCACCTGTTTCATTCTAATATCTTTTGAATTTTTACAAACCTTGTAAATGTTTCAGTACCCTGCAGATAGAGCTGTTACTAAGAGAGAAAAGAAAAGACAAAAGAAAACCGCCTGTTGATGCCAGAGACTCAATCAGTTTACAGTATAAGTGTAAGTGTTTACAGTAAGTGTTCAAACCTGCAGATAATTGCTTCCTCTTTGGCTTCCTTGCTTAATATCATTGTTAAAAAACAAACCCAAAAAACAAAGAGTATTGTAATACATGTGGTTTTTAAGGACTATTCTCATATTTATTTTTTTGAGTTAAGAAATTTACATTCATTTTTATATACTGTTTACTAGAAGTAATTTACCAGGAATTCTCGCTCCTGTTAAATGTTCTAATACCACTATGCTCAGACACCTGTGTTGTAGGTAAACCTGCTCTTTTTTGAGTGTCCATCAGTTTCACTGACGTTTAAAAACAACAAAAGAAAACCAAAAAAAAAAACTAACGCTTAAAAATGAATGATTTATTATGCATCTAAAATAATATTGATTTATGAAATAATTGATATAGCTCATGGTGAGTTGAGGCCATGAAGTGAATGTAAAAAAGTCTGTGGTGGTGTGAGCCATGTACACTACACTTTTATCATTGAAATTGAGCCCTTGGATTCCATACTTCATTGTTCAGACTGCATATTGCTGATGTCTCTCACCTTAAAAAGTACACGGTCCAAGGTTGCTGTGCAAGCCCTCTGTGTCCTGGACTCATGCATTATCACTGCCTCTGCTCCGTGAAGAGGAGAGGTATTGATCTCCTTCTTACACCAAAGCTTTCTGTGCACCTCTGCAGGCTTAACAGTTGGTTGAGGAAGGATGCCAAGTAATAAGAGCAAAAGAGGGCTTACTGCTTATTTATAACAAGGATAGAGACATTTACACCACAGACAAGAAAGAGGCAGCTGGGCTTTCTGTTTGTATATTTACTTAACCTGTCCTTTGAAACCTGTCCTTTCTGTTCTTTGCCTGAACACTGTTCAGGTCCTAACCACTCAATGCACTGTGACCTTCTAAAATTCAAGACTCCTGTGTAGATATATATAACTGAAATTCAATCTTTTTGACATTAGGTCTGTAGTTAATAAAGGAGATGGGTTTGTCTTACATTACTAGACGCATATTTGAAGAGAAAGGGGTTTGAACTGTCCCAAGCCTTTAAGGAGATAATATGAGATAAAAATGGTCCCCAGTGATTTAAGTACTTTGGTTAGTGGCTTTTGTGATCACAGTTCTTCTGAACTGTGAAGTGAATGAAGCCTAAAAGATGACTTTGTTTTTGAAAAACTTCGAGGTGATTTGTTTTGACTGAAGCTCAGCATACACAGCAACAAAAGCTGAAGCGCTTGTCTCAATTCTGTGGCAGGTGTGCTATAAGTTTTGGGTTTGTGGTGGTTGAAGCAAAATAGACTAGAATTGAGGCTTGATGTTTGTGACATGGATATGATTCTTCTCTGGTTGTGAATCTAAGTTAGTCAGACCAAATAGTGCAACAGTAAAAAAAAAATGTGGCCTTGTAAAAAGGCTCTGGAAACATGAGGACGTAATTATGGTCTCACCAGTAAATCAATTGATATCCAGACATGGATATTTATAGTGTCAGATCTAGCCATTCAAAGATTCTGTTGCAACAAATATTTCCCCAGACCTGTGTTAAATGGTTTTGCGCTGCTAGTTTTATCTAGATTGTCTGGAGCTCAAAGGTCAGCCATGTCAAGATGACTTGCAAATGACAAACAGCGGAAATTCACTTTGCAAAATTCCGAGAAGTTAAACTCAGGCAAATGGGTCCGTAGAGAATAAATTAGTACTTGATGGTATTTACTGTGGATAATCAAGGAAAATCACAAAAGTCCAACTTGAAATTCAAATACAATGTGAGTTTGGTCAGATACTGTACTTGCTCAATATATGGTTGGAAAGACTCTATTGATGATTAAAATGAAGTGATAAACTTCTAAAATCTCACAAATATGCCTGAATTTATGAAGGTTTCCTTCATTTGCATTCAAGGTTATGATTTCTTCCCGTCATGCAAGCTTTTACATATTTACCAGCCTTCTTCCTCTCTGCTTTTAAATACTGTTTGATGTGTTACTCTTTCAATTTAAACCCATTTTCTCTCCCTTGTAATATGACATTTTGAAACTCTATTTAGGTCCTGCATTTTCTTTTCTTTTTTTCAATTTTCTGTTTGCAGGTTTTTGGCTTTTTCTAAAGTCTATGATGTGTTTGACTCACTTGGACCATGCCTTCTGTTTACCATGGATGTTTGGCATTTTATTTGCCCTCTTCAAACATCCTCTCTCTCTTCTCCTCCTTGAGGCCAAAGCACCAACATTCCCACTAGCTATTATATCCAATTAGGAAGAGTGAGACATTCATCCCTCCTCTCTTTCTACACTAACTACATGTAAGACAGTGGAATGAGTCAAGGGTTTCTCTTCTTTTCTTTGGTGTGAACAAATGACACTTCAGACATACACTTGGCGAGGAAGCAGATGCAGATTTCTCTTTCAAGTTTTTTTTTTTTGTCATTTGGGTATCAACAACATACACAATGGGCAGAAAGGATGTTTGTGTGGATGGATGCCATTTGGTCCTTACATTAAAGAACAATTGGTTGATGCCTTTTGGAGAAAATGAATCACAAGAAAGTTGTCACTCAATTATTTTTTTATAATGCTAAATGAAATCTCTGCTGGCTTAGGATAGGAGAGGTGGTAGTCCTTTTCTTTTTGATCAGAATTAATGACTTTACTACCTCTGAGGCCATTCAGTTGCTTTTCGATATTCACCCTTTTTTACATACCCTCTGTAAACATTTTGAATTTTATCATAGACGTGACAAGAGAAATGCATCAAAGCTTTATACAGTACACTGACCCACATCATACAGGCTGTGTTAGATAAAGTATTTGTATCATTATTTTGTTAAAATCATCTAACTCTGGTGTGCATTATATTACAAATACGTTACAGTCAAGTGATAAATATATATTCTTAAATTGATGAATGCACTGGCAGATGTTCTGGAAGCATTCTAGCAGCTGGCTCTTTGGTGGTCGGACGCACACTGATTCGCTTATTCAAATAAATAATAGCCTTATTTATTGGTAAAGCACTAAAATCCACACAATGCCATCCATAACTCACAGATGTCTCAACGACAAAATGGGTTTGTTCTATGTAAGATTATTCATGTTAACAATGTCCAAAAGTGACAGAAAATGACTGATTTCAATAGCCAGTTTTCACAAGGCATTGTACCATAGATACTTGTTTTATGTTGTTTATTGAGATTCTTCTCATTTTGATGTGAGTAGTTTGTTCATTACTGAGAGCTTGAGGCCATTTTCAGAGTCATTTCTCTATTTTTATTTTTATGCACATATCCTGGTCTTGATCAGCTGCAGCTGGGTCTGGTTGTATTGCTTTCACCTAATCGAAATCTGTGGGTGTCCTCCAGGCAAAGTGAAGTGTTGGAGACAACTTCAACAAACCTCCCACATCAGCTGTATTGAAAATTGATCTTAATGTCACTTTGTCACAATAGTGGGGATGATATATCAGAAATTTTGCGGCGTATTTTATATTTTTTAAGAAGGTAGATGATGAATGAAACAAGTGGGTTATGGGAAACCAAAATGACTGGCTCTTCCATTGTTTGTTTCTCAAACAACAATCTAGCACCATTAGAAAGGCATTTCTTTTTTATTTTATGCCCACATTTTTCACGATGAATTATGCCGGGAAACTAATTATGTAAATGAAGAATGTTAAGGTGGTGTAAAATGAACCGACATGTATCCACGAAAGGAGTTGCTGCTCAATTTGCTGAACACCATTTCATTTTTCCTCAATGCCTCCACCCATTTTCCCTCCTGTTTATTTATTATTTATTTCAATGGGTATTGTACTGTATGTATGTATGTATTAAGACATACGTACAGTATGTCTTCATATATTTTTCATAATTTTACAGCATGAAGTCTTTACAAGAAGCTTTGATGGGAAAACATGAACTGTTCTCCTGATACTGCAAGAAAACTTAGTGCAACCAAAAAGACTGAAACTTATATTCATCGGGTTGACTAAATAGTATCATATTTTTTGTATACATTTGGGATTAAACTAGTATTTTTCCTGTACTAGAGTGCATGGATCAATTACATAAATATAAAATATTTAAAACACATCACAGAATTGGAAACGCCTCTCTGCTGGAAGTAAGTACTTCTTAATATGCCACGAGTGTCAACATTCCACACATCTGGATGTTGCTCATTAAAATGAACAACAACTGTGATTAAGTTTATTCAGTTTGAAATAATTTGTTGAACAACAGCGGTCATTAAGCTTTCAAAGAGTAGCTTTCTTGTTTGGAAATATTGCAAGCTGGAGATAGCGAGAGGGAATCCATAAAATCATACATCTCAAATTACTAGCCTCAGGGATTGCTTTTTATTGACACGTGTCATTGAAATTGTCTACTTTGTCTACTTTGGTATTCCTGAGATAGCATACTTAAGGGCATGCTTGGTCAATATTGACCATAACACAACTGATAACATATTATTTGGTTTTACACTCTGATTCATAAGAGTCTTCTTTAAAAAACATATTGATTAATTTTGTGAATGCAGTTAGAATCAGGCTTCTGGTCTATTGACCGTGTTACAAATACCATTCCTTCCAGCAAATCTGATTATTTATCCCATGCTTAAAATGGCAATTTGATGCTCTATTAGGCTCAGCATTCTCTACCCCAGAAATCCCATACTGTCTGAAATATTATGGACAGTTTTAGGTTATACAACATTGTACTCAGAACCATTTCTCAGAACTACATTACTTGTTTGTCTTAGAAGAGATTAATGTGTGATATTTATTTTGTATTCTCTGAAGTGCTGAAAGTAAATATAATTTGTGAATTGGTCCACTGGGACAGTCAGTAAGTTTGCTTAATTTTAGAATCAGTCACCATCATCACTGAAGAAGATGAGGGTACATGGACGTAACCTTGGGATGATTAAACCCCCAAGATTAAAACCATATCAGTGTTTTATTGCAGTATTCCAGTGTTTGATTCCTAGGGTTAATATAGCAAAGTTGTATCCTCTCCTTAGTACATATTGTGATCATCATTAGCCACTTTTCGTGTCTGCAGCGATGCAGTGAATGTGATGTATTATCTTTTCCTACATATCTATTTAGTTAACTGTTGATCGGTCTATGGATCAAAAGACTGATTGATCATTGTTTTGAAATGGTATGGGAGTAATGACCTGCATCTGAACATTATCAGAACCTGATGTTAGCGATTGACGAAGAATTGGGACAGGCACCACAGTTCCTATGTAAACTGGGAGAAGCAAGTGACATGGCTGAGAAGTATAAAAACTTGCATCTGCGCTGGCATCAGACTAAACTTGAATGCCGTCACTGAGGCTATGAATAAGAAGGGGGTGAGCAGCAGTATGCTGAGATCCTTCAATGCATGCCGCAAGATGTTAGGAATCTTCTGCAGTCTTGCCATTGCATAATAAATAAAAACACTGGGGAGCACCATGTTACTTGATGACATCAACATACAGAAATACAATGAATAAAAAAGTTAGCTTCACAGCAAATTAAAGTGTTAAAAGTAGGACGTTGACCAAATGTTGTCATGGATAAATCTGATCACCCTCTTCAGCTACTTGATAGAGAGCAGAGCACTTTCTCAGACAGATTGGTTCAGCTTTGCTATATCAAGGGCCAACACAGAAAATCTTTACAAGCAATAACTTTTTACAACATCTCGCTTCTGTCTAACAGAAAACTCCCACAGCACACAGCTTTATTGGTGTTATGAAATAGCTACTCCTTTTTTGCCCTTTTATAAACTTCTTCATGGTTTAATTGCAAATGAATTCTTTAGCTAACAATTGTATATAACATGCTTCTATCTTAAGATGCAGTCTCCAATTTTATCTCTCTATATATCTGTTTTCACATTGTAAGCTTTTAAATGTCTTACTGATTTGAATTTTCTCTTTTGTATAGGCTCATACTTTACTGTATTCTTCTGTCTTTGATTTTTGAAAAATATCGCAACAGGGATCAGACCATATGTAACTTCATTGTCCACAGACACATTCTCCACATCATATTTATTTTGTTGTATTATTACTTACTTACAGATGTCGTGATAATATGTATCGCATCCCCAAAGCCAAATGAGAGGAAGGGAAAAAAAATCTGGTGGTGTGTGGTATTTTTTCTCCCTGTCTACATTTCAAACACCCACTATACCCTTCACTGCAACTCTGTGGACGAAAAATTTAAATGTGGATGGGTTGGGTATTTACTCTCTTAGAGATAGTGTTTACCGTTCCACTCCTTACAAAGAGCCATGCTACTGCAATTCCCTGTCAATAGCTGGAATAATGTCAACAAAGCCTCCCTAATTATAGTTGGGATTGGCTATGTTTTTGTGTGTGCCATTTCACAGTTTGCAACCCACTCCATACCAAGAAAATTTGATGTTAATAAGTGCAGCAATGATGGAACAAACACCTCTAAGAGTGACGCTATGTGGGAGATAGTTGCGTAACGAGCGTCTGCTGATTTGTTGGAAACAATGGGTCACTGTGTGTGTGCTGCTGTGTGTGTGTGTGTGTGTGTGTGTGTGTGTGTGTGTGTGTGTGTGTGTGTGTGTGTGTGTGTGTGATAGATAGGTGTTGGGGGGGTGGAAGGTGATCGTTGTGGTATCAGAAAGGGTGAAACTGGCATGGCAGACTGCAGCTAACTAAATTTTTGTTTACATATAATTCTGTTTCAATTTTTCAGAATTTCTTAACCAGCTGGACCGTTTTCTATTCCTGTTTCAAAAAATACATAAAAACAAGCAAAAAATGTTATGCCTCCCAAACCTTAAAGGAAATTTTTGAGTTAGGTTAAATATGTAAGGATACCAACAATAATGGCTTTCAGTCTAAAATGAGTTGTTGTAAATTGTTCTTGAAACTAGTTGTGGCAACTGGTCTTTTTTTCTTGAAGATGTTTCATCTCTCATCTGAGAGTCTCATTTGGTTCTTAACTGCTGGGGCTGGGGTTGGGTGTCGGTCCACGTTGAAAGGGTTATGATAATGAGTTGATTTGCAGCAGCTCGGTTGAATGGGATTGTTATGTTAATGTATGTGTTATTTAGGGAACAGAGGATACAAACTCAGGAGTTGGAATCTGACTAGGTAATTGTCCAACGTGTAGATTGTGTTAAAAAAAGAAAACATGACCATTAATTCTCTTTGGCTGAGGCTCTTAGGCTCAAGTAGTAGTTGCCGTAGCCTGGTTTGGGTTGTTGACCCCTCCGGTTGTAGGGTGCAGACGGATCTGCAGATCTGTGTGTGTTGTTCTGTCTTGGGACGGATCTCAGCACAGCATTATGTGTAGGTGAATGTATGTATGCCATGCCTGAGAACCTTTACAGACAAGAATCAAGTCAGCACAAGTAAGTACATTTATTAACTGCCACTTTTTAAATCAAGATGTTGTTACGTTTGAGATCATTCAGCCTGTAACAAACCAAAGATGAGTTCAAGATCAGGTGAAGTACGACCTTTCCAAGTGCAGTCTGATTAAATAGAATTTAATTCTGTTAGCAAGGATACAGGAGTCCCACAGCTGGGGGTTCTCTGCCATCCACATGCAGGTGGAAGATGGTGCAGAAGAACCCCAATCGGTCACGGTTGTCCTTCACGTCTGTGTTTGGTGTTGATGATTATTGCTATGGCTGTTGTTATCTTCTATCCAGTCACTCGCTCCAGACATCCTACGAGACGGTTGGCATGACCTGTCTTCTCTCCTCTGTGGTCAGCCCCTCTCTCGCTCGCGCTCTCTTGTCTTGTCTTCAGGCATCCAAGGCCTTCCTGGGTGCCACCTGTTGCCTTCTGCTGAAGGTCCCCTTGTTTTTTTGGTTGCCCGTTCTTCTGCTGAGCTCATGTACTTCTACGTAAACACCTGCACCATTGGCTTATAGGAAATGATAAACATAAGGACACAGCATCTCATCTTGAAAGATTATTCTAAGCTACTTACTATTATGCTATAAGAACACTTCTAAGTGAACCTATTTCTTCACCACTATGCTATAGGAACACTTCTAAGCTAACATATTCTTTTAATGTTAAAAGATTTTAACTGTTTATTTATAAATCCCAACAAAATATGAGGTTATTTGGGGGATTTTTTTCATCAACCATTACTTGTTCTCTTGCTGTTATTTTCTTGTGTCTCTTTTGATGATGTAGCTGGAATACACATAACTTTAGTTAATTGGTTGCTTGCTTGTCACTGAGACAACTTTCTATTTCATAAAAGACATGATAGGGATGTATGGTTGTCCTTTGTTAATAATTTAACCAAACAGAAGTCAGTACTGTTGGAAATACATTTTTTATAAATGTATATTATTTATTTTAAGTGGCAAGCCAGAAGCCATTTATTTTGTAACATTTCAGTCGGAGGGATCCTTTTTTTTTTTTTTTTAATTTGTACCCTGATCACATTCACACCTAATAGCTGTTCAGTTTTGATCTGGTTCGTGATGCTTAGCTGCCTGGAGCATTTCTAGGTTTAGAACCATTCTCACCAGAGTCTCAGTGGTGTTAATGAGGGAGGAAAAAGGGCTACCTCTTCCCTTTACCCACCCAGATTTATCTTGCTAGTCTGGGGACTGGACCATCAACCTTCTGGTTCAATTCTTAATGTCGTGGTACTTTCATTGATCTTCATTTTTTAAAAATATTCATTCAAATCAAAATAAAAATTTTGTTCATTTCTCCTGCTCTGTCTGTTTAGGCCTTGCACCTTTTGCCCAAAGTATGCTTCATCCTGCTGTTTTATTTAACCACTCAGAATCTGTTCTAATGGTGCCATGGTCATTTTAATTTATGATGGCAACATTCTCTTACTGCTGTCAGAGACTATACCTCAAAACCACACACAATCATGTTAAAATCCCCTGTTAAAAGAAACACAAAATAATTATTATCACCTAATAACCTATAGCTGCAGTCTCTGTGTATATGGGAACACTTTGAAGCAGATGACAAAGACGATGTGCAACAGAGACTAAATGAAAAAAAGAATCTTTGTTCCATATTGATCTAATATGAACCAAATTGATGTCAATATTGGCTGGCAGATGAAAATATACATTTATTATTTTAATCCTGGGTGCACTAACGCTGTAACCAAATACTGTATCTTGGCTCTTTTGTTGATGACAGAGATTTTAGGAGGTCGAACAGAATTACAATGTCAAATCATTGTTAACATCAAAACCTACAGTGTAGTGAGGCATGGATTCGCAGCCTGCTGTGAGCTTGCAGTAAAGACAGCAAACCTCTACTGACAGCAATTCAGGCTCTTGGACAAATCTGTGTGGGTTTCTCCTGGGAGTGTCAGGATACCGTGGTGATGGTTCTGCCGGGGCTCCGAGAAACAAGATTCCTCTTTTTTTAGCTGTACTCATGTGAAACCATTGGATAGACAACATAAAGTTACATTATTAAAGAAGGCAGAAAACTTTGGAACAAATACTGAAAAACAAAAACACACACAAGTGCTGACGGATAAGAAAAAAATGAAAAAGGCTAAAAGACTTCTTTATGTTTTGTTCTCCTTATCAAAAATAACTATTCTGTGATTTCTCTGAAATTACATTTCGGTGTCTGCAATAATTGACATACTAAGCAGATCTGTTGTCAATTCATTGATTTTTAAAAATGTTTAAAAAGTGCGAATCCCCTATTTCACTTTTGTAACATCCAACATTCGTAAGCCAAATGTATTGGCATAGTAACTATATCAACGAAAATATATATCCAGAATTGGCTTTTAAAAGACTATCAAAAGTATTTTATGTAGTTTCACAGCTTTGTCCATTGGAACGGCAAAACAGTGTCTGTTCTCTATTGGACATGAGACTGATTTATTTCCATTGCTAATGTGACTAAAAGAGGGAATGGCAGAGGAGAAACTTAAGTGATGAGTTGAATTTATAGTGAGTTGTCAATTATTTCGTTTTTTTACCATTTATTGTTTGAAACACCAATCTTTAAATCTGAGCATTGAGAGCTCAGTGTAGCGCAAGTTGCTAAGTGGGAAGTCCAAGTTTTATTTGTAGTTTCCATCCCGCATAGTCACCATTTTCTTTTCTGCCGTGCATCCAATTACTAAATACCGAAGCAGCTGGAGACTCAGGCACTCACGATTTCTGTAACCATTTGTGTTTTTTCACAGTGTACTTCTGTTTTCAATTCTGTATGTGTGGGAGAGGGAGTTTATATACTTTGTGCATTCACATTCTCATTTTAACAGTATTCACATTACTGAACAAAAGACTCACTTCTAATTTGTCTTCGGCACACCTGCCTCATCACAGCCAGAAGAGCTAAGAGTCACGTAAAGTTAGTGTTGCTTTGCTTAAGATTCAGCCTAGATTTAATGAAGACATCTGGGATGGCCCTTCGAACATGAGTTTGGGCACATGCTTTTATTTGTCTCGATATGAAATCAATATTTACCTTGAAAATTCGCTGACTTGCCTCAGTGCATTATACATCCATCCATTGTCTACTGCCTATCCTACCCAGGGCTGTGGGGGGATGCTGGAGCCCATCCCAGCTGCCATCGGGCGAGAGGGGTCGAGACTTGTCGCCAGTCAATCGCAGGGCCACATAAACAGACAGACAACCATTCACAACCCGTTTTTGGACGGTGTGAAACTGGAGAACCCGGACGAAACCCACGCAGACACAGGGAGAAGATGAAAGGTCGAGTCAGAGTCCTTCGTGCTCTCAGGCTAACCACTGCACCACAGTGTTGCCCTGCATTATACATTGCCAAAATAAAGCTGTGAGTTTTTTTGAGTGTTATCAAAAGATCCATCTATGTGCATTATATATTTCTCTCTGTGCCTGGGGAAGTATCTTACTGTGACCTAAAAGCAAGGTGTCTACCAAGCCAAAATTGTGTGTATTAACACAGCTGATACATCTGAAAGGTAGGTCACTCTGTGTATGGTCGAGACTTGTCTTAAAGTTTCAAAGCAAGCCGTCACACAGTATCAAGTATATAAAGTTGCGTTTGTGTTGAGATCTTACCACATTTTTAAAACTGATATTTATTTATTTAACAAAATGACATTGGCATAGGTTGCTTGAGCAATAGCAGCTGGACTTAGCATAATCCAGTTATTTCACAACCCATTTATTTTAATGTTCCTCCTTACTAAGTATTTTCTAATTTTTGGCAGCGTATATTCCAACCTATTAACACAAAACGAGATCAGATCTCGTTTAGTATATCACTCAGTTTATAATTTTAAGTACTATGATCAGTCACTTAATTTGTCTAAAAGCTCAAGGTCAAGATGAAAAACAGAAAAAGAATGAAAGCTTCCAACCTGTCCTTTGTCACTGGAGTTATAACACAAAAGTAAGGTCAACTTAACTTATTTATTATGATGAGCTATTTCTTCTTCCTAGAAAATATGAGGAGTTCATCAGTCAGTTTTTTTAATCTTTTTTATATGACTCCCCTAGCCCCCCCAAAAAGAAAAAAAAATCAAGGGGTAGCAGTTCATCTTGCTCACACCCTTGTCGGAAAGAAACATGAAGACTCCAACAAAAGTTCTACTGGATCAAATTCATTACGAGAGACACTTGACAGACACAAACAGGATTTGTCAGCGACAGCTAGTGAGTTCTAGACTGCAGGCATTAGTGGTGACAGCCAACTGTCACTCTTAATGCTACCCTGCAAAGTGGAAAGACAATCCATTACCCCGATCGGTTTTGACTTTGTCATGGGTCTACTGGGCATGAAGGTAAAAGTGAAGAGTTTTACACAGCCTGTTTGTCAAACTGAGCTCAATTCGACTGCTCCCCATTGATAGATAAGGGCTTTCTTAGGTTATGCCAACTACTTAGTACATTTTTAGAGAACTATCAACATAATGAATTTAATGATCCTGAAAATTGTTTAAAAATTCTGAAAATTGTTTAAAAATTGAGAAATATTGCACATTTCATATACGTGTTTACAGTCGATGATAGCAGTCCTATCTCACTGAGCTTCGCTCACTCTCTCATATATGTTTACAATTTGCAACATCATGGTTGATGTTTTAGGTAGGTAAAGTAAAATCTTAACAATTTAAAAGGTCTGTTTAAACTTTCAATCATGCAAAAAGGGGCACTGAGGCATTGACATGCAACCTTACATTTATAACAAATGTATTGAAAGTAATATAGCCACCGTTTTTTGGAGAAAAAATAATCATTAGCTACAAAAAATAAAATGTCCACAGTCAGTTGAAAACAGCTATGAAAATCATTTTTCAACTGCTATATTGTTGACGCGGAAGCACAATACAAGATATCAGCGAAGTCGGAGAGAGATAAAGGATGGCAATATAATAATGTCAGCTGGTGGTTGTATAGGAAAACATACTTCTCTACACTGAACACGAGTCAGTCTTTATGGAGTGAAAAACTGGAAATAATCAAAAGATGACTGAGCCTGTGTCTGGCCCAACTTGGGTTGGTTGGGGAAATATAAAATGTAGTATCACTGATCAAAAAATGTAATTTGCAGTAATTATCAGGAACACTGTGTATAGTAATATTAATGTAAAATTTCAGCAATGGGCCGACGACAGACCCTTGTCATAGCAGAACCAGTTAAAGAAAGCTAATCTTTATGGCAAATCAATCAGAGATGAGAAACAGAAATGATTGTTATGCTGAAAACAGCTTGTCATATTCAGTTGTTGTGATGGTAAACTGAAGCTGTTCATGCTCTGTGACTCAGGTCAATACACAGTCTCAGGCAACCCAGTTTTGTTGAGCCACAATAGTCTGTATTAGAAGACAGAAAATGATCCTCACATCTGTATGCTGAAAGATTTTGTTCAAGGAACCTTTCTTTTAGTTTTTTTAGAGGTGTCAGGGACTCAGTCAAGGCTAAGATGAACAACATAGGATAGGGCATATCATATATTATCCAGAACTTTGGAGTTAATATTTGAATATTTAAAAATCATGGGCCATACTTCTTGATTTGTACATACTGGTGTAAAAAAATCTGTACTTTTAAAGGACTAAACTTTGAAATCATTTCCACTCCACTTCCGTCACTTCCTCTCTTCCAGTAGAGATGTTTTTAAAATATCTATACTGCGCTACTTGTTGTATGAAAAGGGTTGGGCTGTTGATATGTTTTCTGCATTTAAATGATGATTCACATATATACTGTAAGTGTGTGTGTGTACAGTATATATGTATATGTGTACACACACAGAAAGCGTCTTTCCAGCTTTCCATTATATTGAATGAAAGGTCACATCTCATAAACACATCACACACAGCCCAAACCCATACCTATCATGCTACTGTATGTGTGTCTATATCCGTGAACACCTCCATTTATGAACACCTCGGTGTGTGTCAAAATATGCACGTGTATTCTATTCCCTCACCTGACTGTGTGTATGTATTGCGGGGTGTTTTGTACTTGTGAGTCCTGTGCACCGTCCCCTCTATCTCCCCTGAACACCTTGAAGTCATATCAGCCTCGTGCTGGACAGGCTGGCTGGTTCCCATTTAGATTATGGATGGTTATTACTGCCTCTTGGCTGTCAGTCAGATTAAACCAATATGTCCCAGGATGGAGGCTTATCATCCTACGAAGAGGATCTTCTCCTGGGAAAGAGGAGGAGCCATTTAAATAAGTCATTTCCAGATCCCTCAGTGTTTAAGTTATTTATTATTCTAGTCCCCAGACATGCCCACGTGTCAAGTATTTATTGTAAAAATTTTAACAATATGTAAGGTAATGTCCTTGTCTGTCTCTTCATCTGCTGTACTTGCCAGTCCGCCTTTGTACCATCCCGATTGTAAGAGTATTGTCAAACTCTTCGTGCATCTGTATGCTGAAAAAAGTTGAGATAGTTTTCTGTTCTAACACAAGAAACAAATATAAAGTTATTCATGATTTTAAATGAGCTAAGGAAAGTTATCAATATCAATATACTGAAAACTCACCTGATCAAACTTGCCTTTTCCCTTTTCAGGGGTCACCACAGCGAATCAACCTCCTCCATCTAACCCTATTCTCTGTATCCTCCTCTCTCACACCAACTACCTTCATATCTTCTTCCACTACATCCATAAATCTTCTCTTCGGTCTTCGTCTAGACCTCCAGCCTGCCATCTCCAATTCCAGCATCAGTCTACCAATATAGTCCCTATCCCTCCTCTGTACATAGCCGAACCATCTCAGTCTGGGTTCTCTGACCTCTCCAAAACATCGAACGTGAGCTGTCCCCCTGATGGACTCATTTCTGATCCTCTCCATCTTCGTCAATCCTATAGAGAACCTCAACATCTTCATTTCTGCTACCTCCGGCTCTGCCTCCTGTCTTTTGTTCATTGCCACTGTCTCCAAACCATACAGCATCGCTGGTCTCAACACTGTTTTGTAAACCTTTCCTTTCATTCTAGATGAAATTCTTCTATCACAAAGAACCCCTGAAACTTTTTCTCCACCCATTCCAACCTGCTTGAACCTGTTTGTTAACCTCTTTTCCACACTCGCGGTTGCTCTGGACTGTTGACCCTAAGTACCTGAAATCCTCCAACTTCTTGAGCTCCACTCCCTGTAGCCTCACCGTTCCACCCGGGTTCCTCTCATTCACACATATGTTCTGTCTTGCTGCGACTAACCTTCATTCCTCTCCTTTCTAGAGCCAACCTCCACCTCTCAAGATTTTCCTCAACCTGTTCCCTGCTCTCACTACAGATCACAATGTCATCTGGAAACATCATGGTCCATGGAGATTCCTGTCTAACCTCATCTGTCAGCCTGTCCATCACCACTGCAAACAAGAAGGGACTCAGAGCTGATCCCAGATGAAGTTCCATCCCCACCTTGAACTTCTCTGTCTCACCTACAGCACACTTCACCACTGTCTCACAGCCAGCATACATGTCCTGGACCAGTCTAACACACTTTTCTGTTACTCCAGACCTCCTCATAAAATACCAGAGTTCTTCTCTTGGCACCCTGTCGTATGCTTTTTCTAGGTCTACAAAAGCACAATGCAGCTCCCTCTGACCTTCTCTGTACTTCTCTATGAGCATTCTCAAAGCGAATACTGTATCTGTGGTACTCTTTCTAGGCATGAAGCCATACTGTTGCTCACAAATACTGACTTCAGCTCTCGGTCTAGTTTCCACTAATCTCTCCCATAACTTCATTGTATGGCTCATCAACTTTATCCCTCTATAGTTACTGCAATTCTGCACATCCCCTTATATATTTAAAAATGGGCACCATCACACTTCTTCTCCACTCTTTCAGGCATCTTTTCTTTCTCTAAAAACCTGTTGAATAATCTAGCCAGAAACTCTACCGCTGCCTCTCCTAGACATTTCCATACCTCCACAGGTACATCATCTGGGCCAACTGCCTTTCCATTCTTCATCCTCTTCAATGCCCGCCTCACTTCACTTTTACTAATCTCTGCTACTCTGTGGTCTACAATAGTCACCTCTTCCTCCCTTCCCTCTCTTTCATTTTCCTCATTCATCAACTCTTCAAAGTACTCATTCCATCTTTCCATCACTCTTCTAGCATCTGTCAATACATTTCCCTCTCTATCCTAAATCACCCGGACCTGCTGTACATCCTTTCCATCTCTATCTCTCTGCTTTGCCAACCTGTATAAATCATTCTGTCCCTCCTTACTGTCCAACCAAGCATACAAGTCATCGTATGCCCTTTGTTTTGCCTTTGCTACCTCTATCTTTACCTCATGCTGCATCTTCTTGTATTCCTGTCTGTTCTCTCCAGTCCCCTCAGTGTCCCACTTCTTCTTTGCAAACCGTTGTCCCTGGATACATTCTTGCACTTTCTCATTCCACCACCAGGTTTCCTTATCTACTGTCCTTCTAGACGACACACCGAGTACTCTCCTCCCTGATCACATTAGCTGTAGTTGTCCAGTCATCTGGTAGCTCTACCTGACCACCAAGAGCCTTTCTCATCTCCTCCCTGAAAACCACACAGCACTCCTCCTCTTTCAGCTTCCACCACTTTGTTCTCTGCTCTATCTTCATCCTCTTCATCTTCCTTGTCACCAGAGTCATCCTACAAACCACCATCCTATGCTGTCTGGCTACACTCTCACCTACCACTACTTTGCAGTCACTGATCTCTTTCAGATGACCTCGTCTATACAAGATGTAGTCTACCTGCGTGCTCCTGCCTCCGCTCTTATAGGCTACCCTATGTCCCTGTCTTTTCTGGAAAAAAGTATTTGCTACAGCCATTTCCATCTTTTTTGCAAAGTCTACCACCATTTGTCCCTCTACATTCCTATCCTGGATACCAAACCTGCCCATCACTTCTTCATCATCTCTATTGCCTGCGACAACATGTCCATTGAAGTCTGCCCCAATGACCACTCTCTCATTTCTGGGGATATTCTGCATCAATTCATCTAACTCATTCCAGAACTTCTCCTTCTCCTCAAACTCACATCCCACCTCTGGGGCATAGCCACTAACAACATTGAGCAGCACACCTTCAATTTCTAGTTTCGGGCTCATAAGTCTATCTGACATTCTTGACACCTCCAGAACATTCCTAACAAACTCCTCTTTCAAGATAACTCCTCCATTTCTCTTCCTGTCAGTACCATGATAGTACAACTTAAAACCTGCTCCCAGGCTTCTAGCCTTACTACCTTCCCACCTGGTCTCCTGGACACACAGTATATCCACCTTCCTTCTCTGCATCATGTCAACCAACTCTCTACCTTTTCCTGCCATCATCTCGATATTCAAAGTCCCTTCTCTCAGTCCCAGACTCTTGCCTTTCCCCTACTCTCTCTGCTTATGACATGCCTTCCTCCTCTCCTTCTTCAACCCACAGTCGTCCAATTTCCAGTGGTGCCCTGTAGGTTATCGGCATCTATGGTGATCATGGTTAACCCATGCCTCGATCGATCCGGTATGAAAGTCATATTCTGTTCAATATACATATGTAGTTTTGGCTCAAGTCTATGCCAGATGCCCTTCCCTGACGTAACCCTCTGCATTTATCCTGGCTTGGGACCAGCTCAAGAAGACACTGGCTTGTGTCCCCCTGAGACTGCACTACTTTGAGTTCGGGAACAATAGGTCTTCAATGTACCCCATGTCCTGGGCGTAGGGGGGGGTAAAAGAATGCAGAATGGGCAAGACACTGAGGCAACTGACACAAGATCAGGTGTTTCCTTATAAATTAAATACGTAAAGATGTCCCTCTTTACCAAAAAGTATTTTGTCAACGATCACTGAATTTTCAGTAGAGGGAGAGAGCATGAGTGAGAAATAAATATTTTTTTAACATTTAATTTAATAATTTATTTATCATTGAGGTTAACAGCTACTGATGAATAAAATCCCCCTATTGAGATTATTTATTGAACATCAGTGTTCAATGTAATCGACCTCCAAATCTACCTTGAAGTTTACATTTGAAAAATACATGTATGGTAACAAAAAAATTGATATGTAGTTGATATATAGTCTGTCTGACAATGTGTGTTTCTCCTGCCCCAGTGTTTCTACAGATGACTTGGTCCAACTTTATCACAAAGCAGACGGAATATGTCAAAGAAGATCTTCTAACTATTACGTCCTATTTTGTTATTCAGGAGGATAAAGGCTCCTTTATTCCAATTCTTTGGAGATTTGGCATTTTTTTGCAACTACCAGACAGGCTCTATTCAGACTTCCAACTGTCGGAAACATCATCAGTGACCAAAAGCTTGGCAATTAAGTTAAAACAGGAGCCTTTTGCTTGAGCTCTATATCTATCTAATAGTATTTATGAGCAGTGGCAAACTCATGAATGAATTATAACATGACCTCTAGATATGGAAAAATTGCTCATATCTCATAACTACTTATTAACTATTCATGTTTTAAATGTTTGTGTGTGTGTGTGTGTGTGTGTGTGTGTGTGTGTATGTGTGTGTGTATGTGTGTGTGTGCGTGTGTATGTGTGCGTTTGTGGTGTGATGATGGCTGATGGTTTGAGATGAATAAGCACAGAATACACCAGACATCACAGCATGCATTGTGTCTGGGATGCAAGTTCTGGCCCTAGCTGAGTCCTGTCTGGCGTTCTGACAGCACTGTGCACCACGTGCTCTCAGGAGCGGGAAACACAATGGGTTCATTTGTAATCAGCCAAGGAATTTGTCCTCAAATAATTCAATCAGCTGATATATCAAAATGTATGGACATCATTTGGCACTTGTATTTTAGCAGTTTTATAGATTGTTTTAGTCAATGAAAAACTCAACAGGAGCATTTATTCGCTATTTATCGGCCATGTTGTGGCGCTCAGGGCCTTTGTTGTGATGTAGTTAAAAATTCTACCAACCTATTTTTTAATTTTGTTACTTGTGTGTCTTTGTGTCTCCTAATCATCAACAGCCAAGTTCTATTTTCCTTGCAGTAGTGTCTGTTAAGTTACTACACCCGTGAACTTCAGCCATTTACGGCAACCCAAAAATGTTTTTTTTTCAATTCAAAGCAGAAAAAGTTGGATAAGGTCAAAGTTATACAATTCAGAGTTTCTGATTTCACTGCCATGATCATTTTTGAAGATTACACAGCAAACAAAAATCCATCCTCATTTTGTAAATTAAACTCACATGCTGTGGGACTCACAAAAGTTCTGGTTATGTGTACATATAATTCTTAATCAGTACATGATAATTTGTGGTGTCTTTTAATGTGTTGTATGCTCTCACCTACTGCCATTGGTGCAGTTACTACAGGCAGGAGAATGAAGTTGTATCATTCTTATTTAAATTGAAACAATTGAGTTGGATGTACACGTTTACAAACTGTCTTCGCTTTGTAAGTCCCTCCCCAGTAGACAGACAATAAGTAAGCAAATTTTCAGTCAGAAATTCACAGGATGGATGGGGGGCAAAAAGCAGGCCATCCGTGTAGCGGTTGAGGAAACCTTTGTGGCCTTGAACCAACAAGCCAAATCCAAGAGGATAATAGAAGGGGTCTCAGATGGGGAGGGAGCGCACGACTAGGAGAAGACAATGACGGGGTCTGCCTCGTTTGCTCCCTTCATGTAGCCAGCTGACAAGGGATATTTTTATCAGCCTGGCACACACAGTGCAGAAAAGGAACAAATTCATTTGTAACAGCACAGTCCCAGCCAAAGACAAGATCTCGGCAGGATACAATATAACTGTCTCTCTGTCCCATCAGCATAGAAATCACTCATTGTTATTTATTCACCTACTGCGATGTTAAGGCGTCGTACAAGGCCTCGCTCACTTTGTGTGCAATGAAGCAGAAAAACCAAATGAGTTCCTCAAGGCCCAAATTCTGTCGATAGAGATACATTTTTTTTGTTAGTTGCTCTTTGTTCTGTCTCTCCCGTTCTCTCCGTTCTTTCTGACCATCTTATTTGTTCCAGATATGCCGACAGACTTTTAAAAAAAGCAACCTGTAATTGTAGACCCCTTTTTTTTTGATACACACTGGTTGGACTGGGGTATATCTGTTGATCCAGGCTAAACCCAATTAGAAGTCAGTGGGATGACACGACACAGCTTAGAAATGTGTGCAAGCAAGAGGGAGAGTTAGAACATGAATAAACCATGTGCTTAAGTGGTGTCACTGGGCTGCTCTGTTGGCATGTTGGCAACGCTCAGGAAAAACATTGCTGTCTCTCGGGCATTGTCTGTAATCCAGTATGTTAGAGAAGATAGACGCATCCTTTATGTAAGCAGTCCCAGAGTTTCAGATATAATCTGATATGCACACTGTGATGAAATAAAGAATTTTTTTCTGCAGTATATTTTGTTTTAAGATAATTGGATGGTGGTAGAACAAGCTAATCCATTCTTATGGAAGGCTCATGGTTCCGATTGTCTTGAATTACATTTGGTCTCTGCCAGGATTAGTGTTGAATTCACCTGACACTGAAGAAGGAAATATAATTTCTTTATCCTCATATGCCATGCAAATCCTGTGCTCTGAATAATTTGTTTTGTATCTGCAAGGGACAGTCATGACCAGAAAAATGCAGCTTGTGTTTTTTTCTCAAAGCAGCGTGGTTTTCATCTCTTTGCGGTGACACAAATAACATTGTGCAGCAAGCTGACAAATAGATGATCCATTGCAGGCATTGTAATTGAAAACATTGAGAGGGGGTGGACAATTCATCTATTTTGTCTCCCTCTGCTTCAAATTTCCATGGAGAAATTCCTCAAAATGCAGATAATAGATAAGAGTGATATTGATTAGATGACATGGGAGGAGTGGTAAGGAGGTGTAGAGGTTCTCCATCACTAACCTCTGTGGCTGTGACTGCATCTAAATAACCTGCAGAGAGGGATAAACAGGCACATCCATCATGGGACAGCTAGTTCGGACAGTGATCGATGACTCCACCACACCTCTTCCTCCTGGTCAGAGATTGGAAGTGACACTGGCACTCAAGAGAAATACCTGGCTTTAACCAAGCAGGGAAGTGCCTTAGCACCCCTGTGATTGAGGGATTCGGGGCAGGCTCTGTTTGCACGCCTGTGAGTTTGTCCCCTGTCCCCCATCCTCTGGTCCCTTTGAGTTTGTGGGATTATCCATCTTGATAGATCCTGTTTGTTTTGTCAAAGAGGAAATTGGTTTTGTGCAAGCGCGATTGTGTGTGTGTGTGTGTGTGTGTGTGTGTGTGTGTGTGTGTGTGTGTGTGTGTGTGTGTGTGTGTGTGTGTGTGTGTGATCACACACATATGTCTTTTGTGTGTGTGTGTATAAAAAGGAGGG
>CAAKHD010001576.1:96203-114258 GCA_901007705.1 Fistularia tabacaria | reverse complement strand
AGAGGAAAATGTTGTTGTGTGAGCGCGCGTGTGTGTGTGTGTGTGTGTGTGTGTGTGTGTGTGTGTGTGTGTGTGTGTGTGTGTGTGTGTGTGTGTGTGTGTGTGTGAACTCACCCATATGTCTTTTGTGTGCTTGTGTAAATAAAGGTGAGGATGTTTCTCTTCAATGTGAATGCCCATGAACTGTGAGCTATATCCCCTGGACCCAGTCAGTGGCTCGCCTCAGAGGTGCCAGCCTGATAGATGTGGTGTGTGTGCCAGGCAGTGCCTTCCCTCCCCACCCTTGGAGTATTAAGATTGATCCCTCGTTCCCTCCCATTTCTTTCTCTCTCACTCCTCTGTGTGCCTCTGCCTTTATGAGACTGTGAATAGGTGAAGCTCACAGGCTCCAACAGATGGCCAAAGCTTCCTTCTTTCACTGGCTCTCTCTCTCTCTCCGATACACACACACACACACACCGCTTTCCCTATGAATCAGAGCTGAGAGAAAAACAGAGGACGATGCAGGGGGAAATATATAAAGGGAAGAACGAAGTTAGCCATACATCAAACGAGAAGCTAAAAGTAATGGAAACAAGGGGCACGGAGAAGAAAATGGATAAGGAAACCATTCAATAACATCGAGAATACGCTATAAAAAGAGGGAAGGGGATCTTGAAACACAGCTGGATAAGAGACTGGGGGGAAATTGAATTGTAGATAGAGGGAGACTCTCTCCTCCCTCTTTTCCACCCTGTTTTATTTATCTCATGTGAGACCACGCCTCCCTCCTTTCACTTGTCAGTGCATCTGTAACAGCGAGCTGTCTGCACCGGGCTGCGTGGGGGGCGAGACGATCTCCTCACTCTGCCTGCACAGGGGACCCGATCAGAGCATCCCAGACAGGACTAAATGGTTCTGGATTGGCCAGAAACAGGTGTGTGAACCTCCACTCTGTGTGCATTTGTGTGTGCGTGTGTGTTTCTGGTCGGTTACAGAGGACCGCGTGTGTATCCCTGGGCATGTGATCGCCTGCCCCTCAACAGGACTTGCTTCCAGAGTAGCATATCCAGAAGGTACAGTGCTAAAGCTTTGCCCTAGTTTACACTTGAATGCTCTGATCCAGCCAGTTCGTCTCTGAGATTTATGCATGGAGTCACTAACAGCACTTCTTATCAGGGTAAGAGAGATGAGACCTCTCATTCTCTTGACTCTGCTGAGAGTATCTATCAGATAAGCGGGGAGTACTGTGGGAGAAGTTTGTGGTTTTTGAGCAGGATGCTGTTGTCTCGTGCCATTTTTTTGTTTTTGCTTTTTTCTAAATGTGTGTCTCGAAAGTGATGTTTCTGTATATCCTCGTCCTGCTCAGGGACTGTAATCACATCACTTATAGTCCACATAATTTACTGTAACAAGTCAGTTCAGTGTTCCCATCTCCTTCATTTTTTTTCTCCATGCTTTTTTCTCGGCGTACTTCCCTTTTGTCCTCAAACACATCTCACGGGCTAGTGTTTTTTGAAATATGGAGCACTCATTGTCTGTCAGCGCCTGGCTCTCCTCAGCCAAATATAATCATGAGAGTTGCTGAACAGTGCCTGGCTAAATTTAGAGCAACAATAACGTTCGTGAAAAAATGCAATTTTTTTCTAAGGGTAAAGCAGGTCGAGATGTCGAGCGTTTACAACCCTTTTTGGCGACCGTGGATTTATCGCCACTCAGCATTCATTCATTCAATGGTAGCCATTACAAAGCCACCGCCACTCCTAAGGCATCCCTCTTGGCTCTAGTCTACGTGGCTTGTCCTGATAAATTTACTCAATATCCTTGTTTTGTCAATACTCTTATGGGTCAAAAGGCTGTGTCATCACTAAGCGTTGATGGTTAAGAGCGGTGGAGTGGAGTGGGAGGAGAAGGGGGGGCTTCGAGTGCTGACCCAGAGGCTGAAATATTTATGGTAGAGACAGCTGAATGGCACATGCTGTTTGTAGCAGTCTGCCTGGACGAATGAACAAATGCAAGGATGGAGGGATGAAGGGATGGACTGAGGTAAGGAAGCTGAGAGGGATACATTCTTTAAAAATTCATTATTTATCACAGCGCACTCTGTCATGGAAGCTCTAACCCCCACATCAACTGGCCTCCTTTCTCACTGAGATGCCAGTGGACCGCAAGTGGAGGATGCTCCTGCTAAGTCTACCTGTCAGCTAGTCCCCAGGCATGTTCAAACTACAGCCAAGCAAATGCACAATCACGCACGCACCCAGATAACCAACCACTAATTTCACGTTGAAACACACAAAGCTCGAATTTCAGGTTTTTCATTCAACGCTGTAATATGAACAATGGGTGCACTCGCACTGTCCAAATTTGTTTTCTTGTTCATCCAATAAACACAAATACAGATATTTTTATACTTTTATTTCTCCAATTTGTTTTTTCAATCCTGTTTTTCTTCTCGCTTCCCCCTCTTTCTGTGACACTTGGACACTGCACACAAAGACACAGAAATAATCAGTGGGAGTGGCGACCTTGAGACCTGTTGATGTTGTTTGCAGCAGCCGTGCTATGAATACATAAGAGTAAGTGTGGGACTCCAGGTGAAAATGGTGCGCTTGACAAGGCGTTTGTAAAAAAGGAACAAAAAAAAATTGCTGGAAATTGTGCGGGAGACCTGGCGATGCAGTTGAAGGGAGACACCACCATGAATATGTATCATATGCTAATGCTGAGGCTGTTGACTCAAGCTGTTGATGAAAGCAGAGGACATGTTCCCCGATCGCCATGCTCGGGAGGAAGTGCTCTCAACAAATCCATTGTGGATATATGCAGCCGCATCCGTAGCCATGGGGGCAGCGCAGTGGCAGGTGGCAGATTATCAGTGACAGCAGACAAGGTGACACACACACGCTGGTTTCTGTGCACCTGCAGGCCATCAGGGCAGTGTCCACTCATTTTCACTTCCAACTTGACCTTTTGGTTATATTTGAGGGTTGCATAGCCGTTTTCTCAGATTGGCTTCAGTCAACTCCTTGTTCAGCCCTTTTTTATTTTGCCTCCACATATTACATTCACATTTTGGTTCTATGGCTGCTTACACAATGCAAGAAGGGAATATAATATAGGCCGAAAGTATTTAAAAAAATGTTCTTGTGAGAATCTAGATTTCAGTCATGCCATCCATACCCTAGTTGAGTCTACACATTTTGCACAGACTTCAAAAGACAGAAATAGAACAGTGTGGTGGACACTGAGGGGCGTGGCTTCTCACCCCACGGGACCAGGGGCTGGGGGGCGTGGCTTAAGCCGGGGGTATATATACATGTGCCCTGGAAGTATACAGTGGGTTATATAGTAGTATGGTGGTGTTTAGTAATAAAGGTAATCTCTCATCCAAGGCTCCATTATCGATTATTCCTCGCCGAGCACCACATTGGTGACCCTGATATGATGCGGCCCCGGAGATATTTGAAGTTAGTCCGCTACTTGCTCGCCCCCGGAACCCAGCCAACCCAAGCAAGTACCTGTGCAATGCCATCGACAAATACAGTGCTTGCCCTGCCGGTGCTACAATGGGGGTGCAAGCCGCTGCGCCCAGACGCCCGATTGCAGGACCCAGAAGAGCACAGAGCTCCCGTTTTGCACCGAGAAGGAGTGGGTCGTCCCCAAGCCGGAGGAGGTGTGTGTGATTCACACTTGGCCACATCGCCGCAACGCGCTCAGCCTTCTGTGCCCTCCGTGATTGTTCGGCAACCGGACTTCAGGCAGAGCAACCCCGACGCCTGGTTTCAGCATGTGGAAATGCTTTTCCCCCTGCAGGGTATTTTTCGCAGATGACACCAGGTAATTTTTGGTTGTCTTGGCGCTGGACAAGCACTCGACACAGCAAGCCAGGGAGCTGTTGTGCGACCCCCGCAGATAGGTAGATACACGCGGTCAAGAGTCTCCTGATCTTGAGGTACGGCCTGCTGTTACAGCCCGGTTTCGGCGACCGTGGACCTGATGGAGAGCATGCTGGCGCTGTTGGGAGCCCACGAGGGCGGCTTCCTATTCCTGCATATTTTCTTGTGCCAGCTTCCTCCTACAGTGCGCGCGATCTTGGCGAACTCCCACCGTCTGGCCGCTGGTGACTAACAGAGGTTGGTGGAGGAAGCCAACCGCGTCCTGCGAGCAACCAAGCAGTTCGCAGTCCGGAGCGTGGCGCCAAACCCCCCGTGGACACACCCAGCTGCTTTTCATCGGGGACTCAAGTTATGGACTGCGATTCTCTGTGGACTCTGGCTCACAGAAGAGCCTTCACCCTCCAACGCAAGCAGACATTTCGGCCAGAGGCAGCAGACCACTACTCAGCGCCGCTAACAGGTCATCCATAACGACTTTTGTTTCATGGTCGATGTCTATTTGTTTCGGCGGCTGCTGTTTTGAGTGGGACTTTGTGGTTGCCTCCATCACGATTCCCATCATCGGCGCGGATTTTCTGTGCACCAACAGCATGCTCGTGGATGTCGTAAACCACCGCTTAATTGACGCTGTCTCTTTCGCCACCTATCTGTGCGAGACAGGGGGAGTTTGGCTGCAAGCACACACTAACTTTTTGGCATCGCGGGATGTATATTGAAGTTTGCCGGTGAAATTTCCGTCACTAATGACACCCACTCGGCTACGAGGCACGGCGTGAAACTTTTTATCCCCATGCACCACCTGTTTTTGCCTGGATGCGGCGTCTAGACATGGCCAAGCTAGTGACCGCCAAGGAAGAGTTTGCCTCGTTGGAACGCCTGGGGATAGTGCGGTGTTCCAAGAGCCCGTGGGCCTCCCTGCTCCACATGGTGCCCAAGACCGACAGGTCGTGCCGCCCCTGTTGTGACTTTCACCAGCTGAATTGTTGCTTTCACCATTGTTTTTTCCAAGATGGATCTGGTGCATGGTTATCACCAGGTGCCTGTGCGCACTGAGGATGTGCCCAAGCCCGTGGTGGGCTCCCCGTTTGGGCTTCTGGAGTTCCTGTGCATGCCTTTCAGCTTGAAGGTTGCCTCTCAGACTTTTCAGAGGCTTATGGACTCGGTGATGCGTGACCTCACCATTTGTGGTTGTATACCTGGACGATATATTGGTGGCCAGCCCCTCGGCAGACCAGCACCTGGAGCATCTTACAGAGGTTTTCTGCCGTCTGGACAACCACGGCCTTATAGTCAACGCAGCTAAATGTCAGTAGGGCGGTCGGAGATTGACTTCCTGGATCATCGCATTTCACCACAAGGCGCAGTTCCGTTGCCCTCGAAGGTGCGAGCAGAGACTGGTTTTCCCTGCCCGGCCTTGGTCAGGGCATTGCAGGAGTTCTTGGGCATGTTGAATTTCTACAACCGTTTCCTCCTTCAGGAGCTTAATGGGGCTCTGCTCTTCAGGCAGGGAAGTGACACGGTCGACTGGACTGCGGAGCGGGTTCGGGCTTTTGACGGGCTAAGCGCGCCCTGGCTGACGCAGCCCTTCTGGCCCATCCGGCTAACGAGGCGCCCATCGCATTGACGACCGACGCGTCTGATGTCGCTGTCGGGGCTTTGGTGGAACAGCGGGTGGCAAACGCATGGCGACCCCTTGCCATCTCTAACCGCAAACTGCAGGATAACGAGCAAAAGAATAGCGTGTTTGACAGGGAGTTGTGTAATTTCCATCTTCTCCTGGAAGGCCGCTTGTTCGTGGCGTACGTGGATCATAAGCCATTAACGCTCGGCATGTCTGAAGTGGCTGACCGGTGGTACAACTGCCTGCAGCGACACCTTACGTCAATCTCTGAATTTGCGACGGAAATTCGGCATGAGTCAGGGAAGGCCGACCCTGTGGCGGATTGCCTGTCACTTGCGGGAGTGTGCCCTGTGCATGTTGGGATGCATTACCCTACTATGGCTGCTGACCAGCCCAGCGACCCAGACTATCTCGCCCCAAAGTCGGCGCACACGGGCTTCAAGCTGGAGGCGGTAGTGGTGCAGGAAGGCGGCCCTGCCCTCCTGTGTGACGTCTCTACCAGCCGGCCCTGCCCAGTGGTTCTGTTGGCCTGGCGTCAGCGAGTTTTTAACTCGGTACATTCCCTCTCGCATCAGGGCATTCGAGCGTCGGTGAAATTGGTGGGTGTTAAGTTCGTCTGGCCTGGCATGCATAAGGACATCAAGGAATGGGCGGCCACGTGTGTGGCATGCCAGCATGCTAAGGTGCACCAGCATGTTAGGGCTGCTCTCGAGCCATTTCGAATCCGGCCAGGTGTTTCGACCACGTACATGTTGACCTGGTTGGCCCTCTGCCACCTTTGCAGGGCTTTACGCACATGCTCACCATGGTCTATCGGACCACCAGGTGGCCGGAGGTCATTTCGTTATCCTCTACGGCGACCTCAGACATGTCTAGGGCCTTTCTCTCTACCTGGGTCGCCCGTTTCGGCACTCCGTCCGATATTACTTCAGGCAGGGGTCCGCAGTTTGAGTCCCCGCTTTGGTCGGCGCTGGCTGAGTGGTTGGGTGCTACGAAAGACCGTACAACGGCGTACCACCCTCAGGCCAAAGGCTTGTGTGAATGGTTCCACCGTTCTCTCAAGGCGGCACTGCGAGCCGTGCTCTCCGACGTTAACTGGGTTGACTGTTTACTGTGGGTTATGCTGGGGCTGCGTTCAGCCCCGAAGGACAACCTCGCTGCATCGCCCATCAAGCTGGTTCTGGGTCAGCTGCTGAGGGTCCCGGGAGAGTTCTTGTCGAAGAGGTCTGCTCCCCCTCCCCGACCCACTGCGTTTCTGGTCGGGCCCACCAGCCGTCGGTTTCTGGGCCCTGATCACCACTGTTTTCCGTGATCTTTTGTACCGGCGGAGCTCATGTCAGCTCGTTTCGTGTTTATGCGACACGACTTTCATCGCTCGCCTCTTCAGGGTGCCTGGTGAAGTACTGCTTCCTGCCCAGGTTCCCCGCCAGGGTCGCCCTCCATCCAGAACCCCAGGAGCAACTCCACGGGTCCAGTGTCCGGGGCCCACGGCCGTTCCGACCCAGGAACACCGCAGCCGTTATGGCAGGCCTCCCGTGAGGAACTCGTCGCTTTCAGGGCCTCTTCTGAATGTTCGGGGGGGGCCTGTGTGGTGGACACTGAAGGGCGTGGCCTCTCACCCCACAGGATTAGGGGCTGGGGGGCGTGGCTTAAGCTGGGGGTATGTATGCATGCGCCCCGGAAGTACACAATGTGGTTGTATAGTAGTATGGTGGTGCTTAGATATAAAGGTAATCTCTCATCCAAGAATCCAAGGCTCCATTATCGATTGTTCCTCGCCAAGCACCACAACAGCAGCAGAAATGCAGAGGTCATAATTTCGATGCAAATGTATTTTTGCATCAAGTTACAAAGACGGAAGGGATGTGAGAAAATTAATAAGATAGTACTTTCTTGATCCCCATCGGAGAAATTCGATAATGTGATCGCAATGTATTTGTTTTATCCATAGATGTTTGCATTGTAAACATTTTTGTTAGGGTTTTAGTTGACATAGGGTTTATGAAAAGACGACCAACGCTCAGTAGTGCTCACATGTTCCAGTTCATCTGTATATATGAGGTTACCTCTGAGATCTAATGAAGAGGCAGCATGGGGAGGGAGGGAGCTACGTAAAAGTCTAACTCTCAGTGCTGCTGCTCTTCTCAGGTCTAATGATAGAGGCTGAAGGGCTCTTTGACAACAGCTCAAACACTCCTGTCTCACCAGCAGTCGACAGCTGATAGGATCAAATAAAGCAAAGGGTGTGGGCATGGAGGAGCGCGTGCATGCGTTGTGTTGCTCCTCTGCGTATGTGTATGTATGTGTGTGTGTGTGTGTACTTGATCTGTAGGTGGACAGGCTATGTGTGAGCACAATCTGATATCATTCTTTTTTTTCCCCTCTATATGGCTGAGCTGCTGCAGCTGAGGTGCCCCATGGGGGAGTGTAATTATACCCTGCTGGCCACAGAGCAAGGCTTCACTGCTCTGTCTGTCTCACGAGTGACAGTAAAGACCCCTTCTCACTTGTATCAAACACCAAAGATGTCAGTAGCACCAGGCTACATCACTAAAAAATAGAACAATTTAATCTTTTTTGCTGTCTCTTATCAACAGCTTTTAGATCCCGAGGTTATCCTTGGCCTTTTGCTACAGTTTTGTTATAGGTGTAAATAATTCATGACAGTATTAACTGCTGTTGCTAAGAGCAGTGATTGGGAGATTTTGGAGCAGCGCCAATCTCTGGCTCTGGTTCAAAGCTATTTTCTTCTTCACTTATTGTATCTGATAAGCCAATCTCATTACCTTAGTTGTAATTATTTCCATAATTATTTTCATCTACATTGTCCTCTATCCAAGGCGTTAATACATACAGTTAGAGATTTCTATCAGACAGTATGTTCTTCTCATCTGCAATTCCTTCATTAAGGAACACGTGTCCTCCTCCGCCTGGTACTGGCTCTGCCCTAACTGAGGTGAGTGCATTAGGATGGCAAAACAAACAGACACACCCCACTTCCTAGGATTTAGGCACACAATCAATGTGAGTACTTGGATAACAGCAGTCTAAGTGGCCCATTGATGTTACAATTAAATGAATGCAGGATGCAGTGGTGATGGGATGGCAGAGCCCATAAATCCAAATTTATCAGGTAAAGCATTATTAGTTCTATGATTATACTTGTATAAATATACCGCACAAGGCCTGGGCCATGTTCAGGCTTGTTGCTTGAAAACACAAAAATCAAAGATGAAAAAAAACCATTCAATGACACAGGGACAATTTTTTCGTAACCCTCATTGCTGCAAGTTAAGCGCTATGCATCGTCTATTTCATCATGCTGTATCTATTATTGGCAATGTACTAGAAGTGCAGCGGAGCTGCAGCACCCCTGTCTTCGTCATTTCCCCAATTTGCTACACAACAGCTTATACCTTGATCTCCATTTCAGTGTTTGTCACCCTTTCTCCATCTTTGTGTTTAGCCCTGGTCACAACTTCAGCTATCCCAGCTCTTCCCCGCCCTCACCCCTCCCTCAGGTTGTTCCAGTCATTGTGTTGCCTAATAAGGTTTATGGAATTACGGCGCTCTGAAATTGGATTTCTCACTCTACCAAAGCAGCGGGACTAAAAGTTTAAGGCCATTGCATTGGAGGCAAAACTGACCTGTGATTGAACTATTTTTGACTGCACCCTCAAGGTGGGCAAATTAAGCTCCTCGGAAATACAGACAGGCAGATTTCTTGTACCCGTATTAGCAGCTATCAATTAAATCAATGATTCAGACGGGATTTCTGCCTCCCTCATGTCAGCTGCTCTCACTGACACACTTCTCCTCGTCCTCTATCACTTTTTAATTTTTTTTTTTTTGTTGAATTTCAATTTCAGGCACACTTTCAGGCTCTTCCGTGCCCGACACCCAAACCAAAGCAGCTGAAATCATTCTAATCCTTAAAATCTGTCTTCCAGTGAAGCGACTGATTCTCTGTGATGTACAGAGACTTGGACTCTCTAGCCATGCTTATGTTTAATGAACTGTGGGATCCGCTGTTGCACTGTCGGGCTCTGCGTTTGCTTCGGCTTGGTTTGTGGGGATGTTTGGGGGGCATCTAAGTGGTTTAACAAGGTGAGAAAGCACCAAAGAAAGGTGGTGCACCAAGTGTGACAGTGAGATGTCAGCTGAAGAAAGCATTCGTCAAGACTAGTTCCTGGATGTGGTTTGGTGAGCCCTTAATTGGAGAAGAGACAGCCCTGAGTGTCAAAGGATCGATAGGGACAGTACATGGGTTCTGGCCCCTTGAAGTCAATCCGCCTCCTGCCTGGTGACGAGAATGTAATCAAAGAAAAGACAGCTCCTACTCATTTACCGTTTCAGTCGAACTTCATTGGGATCGGCCTGAACAGAAGAGATGACTCATCCCAGCATATCACAGTCAAAAGATGATAGAGTTCTGAGCTTCAATATGGTTACTTGGGACTTTTGATCTTGGTACTTGGAAATGCCATTGCAGTTTTGGTCGTCTCTCCTAAGAACAGAAGATTATAACTAATAAGGAGTGATTCATCAACACAGGGGTGCTTCATACGCAGAAATACGAAATGATCCCCCCGGTGTATTTTTACTTGGCTGCTAAAAATATTCACTTTCTCTTCATTTCCTTTTTGCCTGGGTAATATTCATCTTTCCGCCTTGTCACTTTCTGATGTATCATCCTCTTATTCACATCAAGGACAAGGCCAGGTGTGGCATTTTCTCTCCGTTGTAACGCTTGTCACATCGCCATGTCACCCACAACCTGTTCCAGTCGCCTCCATTCTTTCTCCCACTCACTGCCTTTTTATATTAAATCTGTCAGTCCTTTTATTTTAGTGCAACAAAATGAAAGCAAATCACTTTTGCCACTCGAAGCTCGCGGAATATATTGACCGCAACAACTCGATGTGGATGTCATTTTGGGCCAAATAAAATCCTGTGAAAGATGTCTCTGGTGTTTTGTATTGTTGCAAAATGAAAAGTTATTGTTGTTGTGTGTTCACCGGACACTGGCATCTGTGTGTTAACTGTTCGAGAAATATTTAGTTGCAGTGCAAGGCACGCCTTGACAGACGTTCTCTACCTTTTTTTATCGCTCCAGATGGAGAGACAGACAGATTGACAGACACAGTTGTCCAGTCTTACCTCTCTGAGTGTCGGGCAGAACCGGCCTTGACAGAGAGCAACTAGGATTAGAGACATGCCTGGGCAGTGGGAAATACTGGGGGGTTATACCCTGCAAATTCTTAGCGTTGCTGCACATACCGAAACAGATTCCTGGTTGTGTCTATGCAAAATTAAATATCCAAGGAATCTCGTGTCAATATTAAAGTCGGATCGTCTCTCCTCAGTCAGCCTCGTGTTTGACATGAACACTTGTCCAATCAGAACGTGGATCTTGCGTAACCATTCTACACTTAGAACAAGGCTTCATACGTTTGAAAGATCAAGAGTAGAGTGGCGGTGGAAACGTAGCTGTGGCGATGGTGGTCGGTGCTGTAATGTAGAGAGCTGGGTGAAAGCAGCTGTTTTTCTGCTCCATCAGACAAATAGATTCAAGATATATTCCTCTAACTGACGGAACGCAAGCAGTGCTTGTTTCACATAACCCAGAGAAGGTGATCATTAGCAGGAGTGCTAAAAATGTCCCGGTGTGTCAGAGGCATTTATGTGAAAATGAGACCTTTTTTTTTTTCTTCTTCCAAAGGTAATAAACAATTGCCTACCATCTTAGGCTACGCCGCATGAATTAAACACGCATTGTGTGAGCACTGGCAAAATTCATGAAGTTACAAACTGTGTGGGTGGATTTGCCGTACATCCTTTTTGTATAACACTGTTCAGTGCCTTTTAATCCTTTAACACTTAAAAGCAAATTTTTGTTTGAGGAAAAAAAAAAGAGACAAAGAAATCAAGCAACAAACATGGCACACACTCTCCCACTGGGAAGTCTTAGCTGCAACATTTTATCACAATTGCCCTGCTCAACCTGTCTCCTTAAAATATCACAGAATTAAGCTTGCATGAAATAGATTTGGACAAATTTTAAAAGCAGGAAGCCATAGTGGTTTCAGCGAAGACCTCCGCTGAGAAAAATTCATCCCAACCGATGGCATCAGGCTTGATCCCTTCCTTATTTCTTAATTGTAAAATACATCCATCCGTCCATTATCTACTACTTGTACTGCACTCAAGGTTGCAGTGATGCTGAAGCCTACCCCAGCTGTCATTGGGTGAGAGGCGAAGTCCACCCTGGACAGTCACGAGTTGATCCCAGGGTCACATATAGAGACAAACAAACATTTCCATAAAAATAAATTTTCAGATGTATGCTTTCGTAATCGGATTACAAAATAAAACATGTCCTCCTCTACAAGTTGTATATAGTTGCTAGACGTGAACGGCGCTGTGTGTGTGCAAAAAGTGACAGGAGAACGAGGTGCAGGACCGAAAGAAGAAAAGAGATCTGGCAATGTTGATCGACGGCATATAAGAAGTTAAAGTTACTCCTTTTCCCTTAACAAGTACAGTACACTCTGGTCTTTGTGTTTACTTTCAGAAGTTTTTCAGATTGATGCAGAAAACTGGTTTAAGAAGTCGAATGAGGCTTCTGGCCTCCTGTGTTCGCAGCAGCAGATGCAAAGAATACAGCATGTTCGCACTGAAGCTGAGTCGTATTGATGTTGGGTTCCTGGCCGAATGGAGTTGTGAAAAAGTGTTTTGAAGAGATCAAAATTGAAAGACATTAAAGAAAGTAGTAGTTCTGGTAGTATAGTGCAGGGGTGTAAGGTAAAACTTTCGATTAAGTTTGCGACTTTCACTTGAAATTCTATTTCATCGGGTGAGGAATGGATTTTTTTTCATGGCAAAATTTGGCAGTGGTTTGCAAGTATCATCCTTTTTTCAGATCCAGATATGACCTGTGTTGATCAAGGTTGATCTGTATATCGCTTTAATTTCTTAGCGAGGGTGAAGGCGTTTGTGCGGTTGAATAGTAGCTGCCCCTGACTCTGTTGCCAGTTCACCAGCTCTCCTTCCTTGTTCCACATCTGGCGAGTGCTTTCCAATGCAGATTGGGAACATGCCAAAGCAAGCTGTAATTTTTTGGAAGCACTCCGAGCAAATTGTCAAGTCGTCAGAATCGGGCCCCTATCAAAGTCCCCCATGCCATTACATTATTCCGTTTTCTCTACTTCCAGCACATCATTGTGATATAAATAAATATTGACACTTGCTGTCGAATATATTCCATCCACTGACAGGTTCCATTGTAACCAGAGAATTGTTAATCACTTCAACTGTCAGTTGCCACTTTTCAGTTGAAATAAGCTGGATTATTAAAGATCTGACCCGGGAAATGAACAACACAACAGGCCGCTGTTGCATATCTTCAACTCACCAGCCTGGCTGTGGTTGGTGTTTCATTTAGCTCAAGTGAGAGAGGCGCAACTGCTGGCTCAACTAAGAGGAAATCTGAGATCTTACAGCTTTGGGTGTTGCTGTTGTGTTGTGGTCATGCACGCACACAGAAATACACACAGCGAGCCTCCAGTGGCCATCAGTTCAAATCAGTTCATGTCAGTAATTACAAAAAAGAAAAAGAGTGAGAGTGGGAGAGAGATGTGGCTGAGGGAAATAGTCATGAGAATTAATGAGCAGGGCTCCAAAGCAGAGAATTATTAAACCAGCTGAAAAATTGCCTTCGCCCCCCGCGGCTTTGGGCTGTACACCAGCTTCATGTCTTTACTAAACAAGCAGGCCACATTTCCTGCTTTAAACCAGTATTTGAATTGAGTTGGGGAATTTTTTATCTTTTTAAAAGAAACTAAATGTAAATAATGCGCATCCATACTGTTTTTACGCTGCCTTGATGTCTGTTTACCACTAACATGCTTACGCTGATGAAACCGGAGTCACTCAGTGTGAACAGTCGGGAAACAGCACTTTGCACATGTGGGCATATTTTGTGCACAGCTGTGCACGGCTGACTCATATAATCTCTGGCAGGAAAATCATTACCGTAATCAGCTCTACATTCTGGTGAACAAATAACTACCTAATGTAGTAGAAGTAGTCAACTTTTTTTGGTTTTTGAATACAGTACGCCAGGCTCCACAACTTTACTTTTTCCTTATAGGAAATTTGAGGGAGCTTTCCTTTGATTTTTTTTTTTTTATTTTATTTTATTTTTTTTGTCTTTTTTTTTTTTTTTTTTCTTTGAAACCTCCTTCTCTCGGTGACACTACCAGGAGCAGACAGGTGAATGATGTGTCTTTGGTAACGTATTCTGTTTGAGGACTGATCTCCACTTCAAAACCCCAGCATGAGGACAGCATCCACCTCGATCTCTCTCCTGTTCTCGCTGGCAGAGGGGGCCTTCAACGGTGCAGGATAAAGACCAAGTCTTTCAAGAGAAAACTCTTCAAAGGCGCGGTCCATCTGGCGAGTAAAGACCTCATCAATGTGTTTTTCCTCTAACATCACTGTGTCTTGCACAGAGATCTGGTTGTTTTGCAGCCGGTTGCATAAGTTGCTTTTGAAATGTCGTGAGTGACAATGGGTTATTTTCCTTTGCATCTTTGAGGTTTAGCCTGATGCTAGAGATTTTTTTTTTTTCATTTATTCTTTTTATACGTCATCTCTGGGGTATGAGATGCACGTTGTCTGGGCTCCCCGACCAACGTGGTGGTTGACCTTTGTTTTCCACACGGGTGTCAAGAGCGAAACCAGTTTTCTGTCATGAACCAGCCTGCCTTTTCCCTTCTGATTAAAAGTCAAATATTAAAGTGCTCTGTTTTGAGCCAAGCCTAATTGATTCCTTCCGCCGGGTGCACATATAATGGGCTGACAGCAGGCAATACCAGGCTTTGTCAACACTGGGCATGGTGCCGGACACTCAGGACGGCTCCCTAATAAAGCCCTCTGAGTGTGCCAACCTGAGGCACCACACACACCGAGACTGCTTGGCAAGCATTATAGTAACAACACTGAAGCAGCTCATTGTCTTGTGGTGTGTCATGTCCCATCGGCTGGCCTGGAAGTCGACTCTCTATTTTGTATTAAAGTGGCTGGCCGTGAAGAAGTGTGTGTATGTGTGTCCGCGCGTTTCTCCGTCAAGGAAAAAAAGTCTTCTCACCACTTGCATAACAACTCCGCTAACTTGTGCTTTCTGGAGCAACGGTGCTGAAAGAAGTTCTCATTTGAATTCCTTAGAAGAGACTTTTCTCCCACCCGGTTATCCCGCCGTGAAGATAATTGCTCTAATAGTTGATAATCATGAGTGTGTGTAACAAAAAGCTTACCAAACACAAGATGACACCGAGTACGTTGTGGCAGCCTGAACCCTTTGAAAAATGCAGGACGGCTGGTGAGGATTCTGGTTAAGACTCATTTCATTTGCTCAAAGCATTTTTACACAACCTTAGCTGTGATGGAAAGATTTAATTGAATCCCTCCAGTAGTGAAACAATGTTCCTCAATCCTTCCAAACAGTGTTCTGTCTCTCTCTTGTCCCGTTGCCCTATTAATTTATTGGCCATTTTTAGTGCATCTTGATTTCTTTTGGGGGGGGGTTTCGCCCTCCTCTACTTCAAATTTAGGATAGCAGTGTTGAATATAAATCGCTCGTCGAACGCAGACCTTCTTCCTCCGTTCATCCTCAGCCCATTCGTCGCAAATCTGCTTCACCCTTTTCTCAGATGCACGGTTAAAAATTTCAAAGGGTCCCCGTAATACCTACGCGCCTGAAGATGCACGGGTATAGCGCGCTGTCATGTTTGCTCGTTTTTTGCATGCTTCATCAGTGCTGATGGGAATGTGATAGGAAGAATTAAAGGTGTGCAGGGCTTAGGTCAGAGCGCCAGCTGACGGGTGCAGTAATTACTCTATTAGTAAAATAGGGCTTTGCTCTTCACTGTCGGCACCGTGCTAATTGCAACACACGGGTGATGAACTTGATCAAGCTGCTGCTTTGTCTTTTTTTTTAATGTTTTTTTTTTCACTCAAGACAAGTTTCATTTTGTAACATATTAAGTCCTGGAAAATGGAGTAGCATTTCAAATTGCGTAAATACAATCCATCCCCCCAATTGATCGTGGCACATCCCCAGAATTGTAATAATTATACAGTACAGTGATCCAAGTCTATTTCACGTAACATATAAACACTTTTGTTTTGTAAAAATCAAAGGTGAGTCATCAATATTAGATATGAAGATAAGCTGGATAACAATTATTCAATTTGTGGTACGATAAAACAAAATGACATAGTTGTATATCATCTGTTAACGATTGTCAGAAAATAAGGTTCAGTTATACACAATATATCAATGGTATTCTTTTATTTTATTTTAAGATTTCTATGTATTATATACAAGACAATATTCATACATTATTTATGGACCCATTGAAATGCTGCATTTTAGGGTCAAGACAAAATTAAATATCAGTAGGAACACTTGTAAAACTGCCTCTGTGTACCATTACGTGTGATGCAGAGGCGTTCTAGAGAGAAAAAGACCACCATGTCTTCGACACAGTCTTGACAGTATCATCATCTGCCATTTCCAATTTTTTTTTACTTAAAGATCTCTGGACAATCTGTCAATCACAAAATCTCCGTCAGTTTCCCGTGTATGCTCTGCAGCAAAGTTCCATTGTCTGAGCACAATGTTTCCATGTGGGTGTAATTATGTTCATCATCTCTGCATGACAATTGAAAGTTTGCCGCTTTTCTTTTTCTTTTTACTGTGCTTGTTCTGAATTCCCACTCCCAATAGAGGAAGCACTTGAACTAAGCTTCAGGCCCCGCACTGGATCTTCTTGCAGCGAACTTGAACTTTCACAAATTATTGACCGCAGGCATCGTAATTCCAATCCTAAACTAATGGGAAGTGGAAAATATGAATACTAAACACTGTTTTGCAGCTCCTCATTAGGTAAGAGGGAGTTAACAAAATGGCAATCCACATTTTGAGAGGTTCTTCTTCAAAATACAATTCATTGTTTGTTTGCTAGTGCCTCCTATTTAGAATCGGATAGAAGAAAGGATAGCTAGAAGAAGAGAGTGAAAACTGTACCTTTTCTACCACCTGTGAAAATCCGCTGGACTTTGCACCTGAATATTTTTCACATCCCATTGCAGTGTGACCAATTGCAGTCACAGTGGAATAGGCTCCCAGCAGCTTCACTAGTCAAGGACACTAAAATATAATCAAAGTGTCCTCTCCCCTGAGCATAGAGGTTTGACTCATACTGCCCTCCTCTACCATCACGGTTGTAGATTCCAGGTGGAGTGTTGGGAATGAGTAGGGTGTGTGTGTGTGTGTGTGTGTGGGGGGGGGTTATGATCACAACCCCGGGACGCCGCCTTTGGTAGTGATCCGTTGGCTGCCTCTCTGACAGCAGCTTAATGGATGGATAAAAGGAAGGAATTAAGTCCAAAAGACCACTACTGCGACCTTGACAGGAGTCTGTGCAAGGGTAGGGGTGGGGGTGGGGGGGCAGAAAAGATGAAACACTATAATACAGACTTTTTGGCAGGTGGTTTATCTTCTCTCTCTCTCTCTCTCTCTCTCTCTCTCTCATCATTGGAGCAGTTCAATAGTTTCTGTACTCCAATTAGCAACCTCATTAGCAGCTCCAATATGTAAATTAAGTTGACATTTAAATTTTTACTCCCCTGTGTTAAGTGTATGTATGTGTGGGTACGAATTCAAAATGACATTTTCACTTGCCTTAAAAGCTATACCTTTTTAACATGAGAAATTAGTCAGTGTATATTTTCCTTTTTAACTTTACTGAAAATAAGTTGATCCCATTTTTAACAGTAACACTTCGCTTCAAAGTGTTAATATACATTCATTTATTGAAATTATTTATGTTCATCTGAAATATTAATATAAAGCATTTAACTGTGTTCTACCTATTGATTTTGCATTTGTTAATTCATCTGCATGTTAAAGGGTGTGCATGTGTTTGTGTTTGGGCACGGGCGTACATGTGAGTTGTGCCTCCTTCCTCAGATACACATCAGAGGGAGGTCAGGGCTTCGGGGAGAACCGATAAGCATCATCCACTGTGAGGGGAGGCCAACTACCACCTGATCAATCTGAGCACTCATTAAAAGGCTGCCAAGGCCTTTGCAACCCAATACAATATCAATACTGTAGCACCACAGAGAGTCCTCTGGAGCTATTAGGCAAGCCACTGGCAGCTTAACTATCATTACCGGGCAGGCAACATGCCAGGCACCCCCTTAGCGGGCCATTTAGGCTTCCCTCTTGGTCTCCAACACAGGTCAGGACAGACAGATGGGCTGTCTGGGCAGCTGTCCCATGATGGCGCTGAGAGAGATGGATGCTGACCTGTAGAAGAGGAAGCAGGTTCCCCTCACAGTGGGGAGGGTTTTTTTTTTTTTTTGGGGGGGGGGGGGGGGCCCCCCCACCCTTGTGCTGCCGTGGAATTTTTTGCAGTTTTTTAAGGGTTTTCAACCCGGGGGGGAAATGTTAAAAATTTTAATGGGTTGGGGATTCCCGGGTTCA
>CAAKHD010001576.1:67393-86939 GCA_901007705.1 Fistularia tabacaria | reverse complement strand
TTTTTTTTCCCCCCCTTTACCCCCCCTTCCCCTTCCCCCCCCCCCCCCCACACACACACACACACACACACACTCTCCCCCGACACACACATCCACCCTAACCTTCACATGAGGAGGTGAAGCCTGTGCTGGCCCCGGGCCCAGACCCATTAGCTCCAGCCTGGAAGCCATGTGCTCATCACCGGCCAACGACACCGGCCTAATGCATCATTAATGATTGATTAATGAGCTGAGCTCACCCCAAACAGATTCATTCATACGGAAGAGCGCCCTGTGATGGCTGCAGAAGGCTCACATCTGCTGTTTTTCGCTCTTTTTCTCTCTTTGTCTCCATTTAATTTGTACATAATTACATGTATGTGTATTTAGCGCTTGTCATTTGCCCTCTCAGGTTTAGCTAGCGAGCTGAAGACTCGGCGCCTCGATGTGAGAAAGGTGCTAAGGAGGCGACCACAGGGTAACGTGATGGCCAAGTGGGGGCTCTCCAACCCTCTCCTTGTTCCTCTCCTTGTCCTCGTCCTGGGGTCAGCCCTTCCGATGGCCCAAGGCTCCGGCTACCTGTCTGGATATCGTCACAAGTCTCGCCTACAGAGGGACCGCAATGTTCGCAACATCAGACCAAACATCATCCTCATCCTCACTGATGATCAAGATATAGAGCTGGGTGAGGCTGTTTGTTTCATTATTACTTTTTTCCTACTCTGTGTTTATGTATCAAGAGTTACACATTTATACACTGACACTATTTTTGTAACCCCCCCCAACACCATTACAGTGAGATAAATATCTACCTTGACTGCATTTATAAAGATATAATTGAAGTTGAAATTATCAGCTACAATGCAAAACGTCAATAATGTTAATGCCTAATTGTTTTTAACATTTAGTAGTGTTGGATTATACATAGTCCAACCTTTAAAGTTGTGAAGTGAAAACGGGTACATTTGAGAATTTCTTTTGACTCTTGGATGAAACAATTTTGCAGTCAGTAACTGGCGGCAATTCTAAAGCCATGTTCATCTATAAACACCCAAGTCTCCACGGAGACACTCTGCCAGGCTTTTGATGCCGCGTCTCGGATTGGTGCTCGTTTGTCTTGTTTTGGTCTTGAGTAAAAGAAAAAAAAAGATGATCTGTGGTGTTCATGTGAGGTGTCTGACTCGACCTTTAAAGAATATTTGTTTAGCCCTGGAAAATATTGAGTTAGTTTTACCGTGTCTTTGGGGTCTAGTCCAGTCCAGGACTCATTTCCAGGAGGCTCCATTTCCTCACAATGATTTCCCTTACAAAGACTGAACAACAATGTGTGGGACACCTTGGAACCCTTCCCCTCTTTTTTTTTTCCTCAATATCGTTCTTTGATTTCCAACGTGGAGAGGCTTTTTCAGAGGTTTGCAGTCAAGTGTTGCTTTCCCGTTTTTGAGTGTTGCCAGGGGTCTACACCTTGCTGTCAAGCCTCTTTGCATTCACATTCATGAAGACCTGACTGACCATAACAATGTTGCAAAGACTCCTTTTCACTCATTAATTCCTCATCTAATTTAGTTGGCTTCTATTCAGTCACAGGTCTTTTGGTCTCTGTGATGTACTTCATGCATTCCCTGTTTTTATTGATGTATTTGTTGATGTTTTTTGATGAGCTAGTGCTCTTGTTATTTCTTCCATAGGTCTAGTTTTAAGCATTTTTGGAACACCAATGATGGCAACTGTTTGAGTATTATGAAGTGGACAGCAACAAAATATAAATTTAGAATTAAGATTGTACTCCAAACTTCATTAAATACCAAGGGAAAGGCCACAGTTTTCCATTAAATTGCTTGTCTATAACATGTCAACTTACATTGAGCCTTCGATCATCAGACCTTACGTATTAAAGTGGTTGTAATTCCTTAACAACCGCTCAAATATTGAAGTTCTGTTGAGCTGCAAGAGAAGGCCTTTAATTTTGCCATGTCGAATGATACCATTACAAACCCACTGTTGTGGTTTAAAGTAGCAGAATAAAAATCATTTGGTCAGTGTCCAAATACTCAAGTACTGAACTGCATCGACAATGACCTCAGTTACCATTTGTATAATGTTACAGTAGTAACAAGAGGAAGTCAGTCTGACGCCGCCTCTTTCCACTGCAACAACTGGCCCACTCAAAGTCATGCAATCCCCTTGCCACCTCTTCTACTGCTGGCATGAAATGATGAAAGCCCATGGCTCCCATTGTCTTGGTGCCAAACCCTGGCCATCTCCCTACTCACTTAAGTCCTTTAGCGGTGTACTGGGCTGGAGTGGCTGCATAATGGTCTAGGAGACACCCTTTGTCCTCCTCTCATCGCAAGTAAGAAGAGTCCCATTGAAAAGCTGGAATTTATGGTCAAGCATCTGTTTCCCCAAACAATCACTATCAGACTGAATAGCTTCTCCAACACATTAGTGCAGAAAGGTTACACTTAACAAAAAAAAAACCCAGATTTATTTCTTCACTTACCACCTAATGCCCTGTGCTTATAATTTTCACCTTCTTTATTTTCACATGTCGCTCTTTGCTTGCCTTCCACAACCTTTTTTCACAGTCTTCATGCCTTTGAGTCTCGCTCTGCTATTTCTGCTCACAACCCCCACCCCCTCTCTCACACTGTTTTTGTCCCAGGCTCAATGCAGGCCATGAACAAAACTCGACACATCATGGAGAAGGGAGGCACGCATTTTTCCAACGCTTTCTCCACCACGCCTATGTGCTGTCCGTCTCGCTCCTCCATCCTGACGGGGAAGTACGTGCACAATCACCACACCTACACAAACAACGAGAACTGCTCCTCTCCCTCCTGGCAGGCTCACCACGAGCCGCACACCTTCGCTGTGCATCTCAACAATTCAGGATACAGGACAGGTGAATGGTACACATGCGACTTTGCATCTTGAAGCTAATTCCAAAATGTGTTTTTTAAGATGCATGTAGAAGAATTTAATTAAAATGTTGTTTTTTTTCTGGTCTGTCATTCAGCCTTTTTCGGAAAGTATCTAAATGAGTACAACGGCTCTTATGTGCCCCCTGGCTGGAGGGAATGGGTTGCCCTGGTAAAGAATTCGCGCTTCTACAACTACACTCTCTGCCGCAACGGTGTGCGAGAGAAACACAGCAACAACTATCCAAAGGTAGCTTTACACAGAATGTGACTTATTTTCATCGATAAACCGGATTTAAACTTTTATTCGGTCATTTGCGACATGTTTTCACATCCAATCGTAACGCTGCAGGATGATGAAGTCACAGTGATTGTGTCAGTTGCTGGATTGACGATATATACTGTTAAGATTATAAGATCACACAATATATGTCATTTATAATTGACATTATATATCACCACGCAGGATTACCTGACAGACATCATTACAAATGACAGCATCAACTACTTTCGAATGTCCAAGAGGATGTATCCTAACCGGCCTGTCATGATGGTCCTGAGTCACGTTGCCCCACACGGTCCAGAGGACTCAGCGCCGCAGTACAGCTCCACCTTCCCCAACGCGTCTCAGCACATGTGAGGAGATGCGCTACGTTCAGTTGTTGTTATAAACTCGGCAGCTAAATATTTTGAAGTGATAGATAGCAATGAATTGACCTGAAAGATAAGGACAAAAAGTACATGCAACTTTTTTCTCTGGAATTACCAGTTCAGTGGATGGTTTATGAGGACTAAAGCTGGCAGGCGCGAGAGGGAATTTTTACGTTTTTCTATCTAGGGCTATTTGCTGGATGAAAAATCCACACATTTACACTTCTTTTCCTTTCACCCTGAATGACGTAAATTAGATAAACTCTTCGCAATTTTGTCTTCCTGTGCCAGCAGTGTGTTGTTGGCACCTGAGCTCTCTCCGTGCACAGCTGGTGTGACACTCCAGTTTATGTGGCTCACATGTTCTTCACATTATTTCTACCTCTCAAATGAGCCCTGCTAATTTGTAAGATTTGTTAGCAGAACAGGCATAAATGATGTACGTGGAATACATAGGTAATGATGACAGACACACACTTACAGAACACCCAAGGCTTTGTATTCCTGACCCTCTGTGTTTTTGATTGACTGTCTAGTACCGCCAGCTAATAGCAAGCCTGCTATTGGCCTCGAGAGACGGAACCAGGGCCAGTAATTAGACTGCAGTTTCTGCCCCATCCTTCCGACTCCCTGCTCTCCCGGTTTATCTAATCCCTTCAGCATCATTAACCTGTGCCACATAGCCTTTATGCACGGAATATTCTGAAAATACTGCTCCGGTGTCTTTGTGCAAACTTTTAATTGCTCTCTCTCCATAAATTTGCTCCCACCCCAAGGTGGGTTTTTGGGCTTGATGCTTTCTCTTGCCTTTTTTTCCACTTCATCACCCTCCACTCTTATCAGCTACATAAAGAGCAAAGCAGTAAAAGTTCTGCGCTCCTGTGCTGATAAACCACCTCTTTACCTTGACACATTTTCACACTACATTAGAGTTGCTACAAGGCTCTGAGACATTAGCATTTCTTAAATGTCAAATCGATCCTAGTTAGATGTAAAATATATTTGCTCCCAGAATCTCATTAGAAATTTAACCGTGTTTATTTTCAAATAATTAAAGTTCCACATGGCTCGTAGTAAATTATTGATCTTATTGTGCTCGCCATCTACAAGCCTATTGATCACTACACAGCCTGTGTAGTCTCCGGTTTAGTACTGCAAACACATTTTTGGCTGCTTTGGAGGGAAAATAATAGATGAGATCAGCAGACATAAGCAAGGGTATGTAACTGATTAGACTGTGGTACATTTGTAATCCAATTTACAGCTAGAGTAAAAAATTGTACGGTAAAAGCTACGGAGAGTGAATATCTGGACTGTTACTGTGATTAAAACCGCAATGGGCGCTGTGGTTTACTCCTTTCACCTCTTACCTTCTAGCTTCAAACAAAGATTCAATATAATTTACGCCACATCTGACTTGTTTGCTTTGGTTAGCAACCATTTTGATTTGTTTTGGGTCTTTTTTCGACTGTTGCAGAACTCCGAGCTACAACTATGCTCCTAACCCAGACAAACACTGGATCCTGCGCTACACGGGCCCCATGAAGCCCGTCCACATGCAGTTTACAAACATGCTGCAGCGCAGGAGGATGCAGACACTGCTTTCTGTGGATGACAGCATGGAGAAGGTTGGTGGTCAGGCAGACAGATGCGGCACAATTATACTTAAAAGACCGAAACACACATACGTGCTCACAAGAGAGACGCACACACACATAAATGTGCCACACTCAAGTCCTGAGAGAGCTGTGCTTGTTCTGACTGTGACTCCTTAATGTATTCTCTGACACACTTGATGAGTTGTTCAAATCCCATTTTTCCTTGAAACTGGCACTGGAAACTTGAAGTTTGAAACGTGAAGTTGAGGTTTGTTTTTGTTGTTTTTTTTTGTGTTCAATGACTTATATCCCCTCATAGATGTACAGCATGTTGGTAGAGACTGGTGAACTGGACAACACCTACCTCATTTACACTTCAGACCACGGCTATCACATCGGCCAGTTTGGTTTGGTGAAGGGCAAGTCAATGCCTTATGAGTTTGACATCCGCGTCCCCTTCTTTATACGAGGACCCAATGTGGAGCAGGGTGCTGTGTGAGTTAACCTGCTTTGGTTTATGAGGGTATTAATCATATTAATCATGCTAAAATACAATTACCAAATCGTGATTTAGGGTGGAAGAAGTGTTTTGGGTTTGTTTCTTTTTCATCATTTTTCCTTCCCATTTGCTCCACCCTTCTTGCTCTTCAGTAATCCTCATATAGTGTTGAACATTGACTTGGCACCGACTTTGCTGGACATGGCCGGTTTGGATATCCCTGCAGAAATGGATGGCAAGTCTATTCTCAAGCTGCTGGACACTGACCGCCCAGTCAACAGGTGAAAATACTTTTAGTTTAGTTACAAAGATACTTATCATTCTTAATACATGCCACTTCGATGGTTGAAAACCCTTTTTTTTTTTTAAAGTATGCAAATATGTGAATCCCTCGCCTCTTTGTTCCCAAGGATTCTTACAAGAGCCACGTTTAAATTGGAGCTCATGCTTGATCAGGGAAGTTTCGTGGCCTATATATTCTGACAAGTTTTATTTTTATTTTCCAGGTTTCATTTAAACAGGAAGGGTAAAACATGGAGAGATTCATTCTTGGTGGAGAGGGGGTTAGTCCATCCGTTTCGATCCTGACATTATCTTCTGATGACATCACACTTCTTGTCCTCAGTTGCCCAAAACGACCTTCATAGGAATAATTATCCTGCCCTTACAGGAAGCCTCCACACAAGAGAGCTGACGGGAAGGAAATGGCCCAGGAGGAAAACTTCCTGCCGAAATACCAGCGAGTGAAGGACTTGTGCCAGAGGGCAGAGTACCAGACCTCCTGCCAACAGCCAGGACAGGTAGCTAATCTGCAGGAGCCGAGACAGAGAGGTTTCTGAAGGTCTCCCGAATCTACACACTCGTGTAGAGAGCCATTCATTACAGGAGATCCATTGCAATCTTGCTGACACTTTACTGACTCCTGGTGCGCCTGCTGACATCAGACTCCCCCTTTTTTTAACTCACCCTTCCATGTCAAGCGCACTGGGTATGAGGTTTATGTGTGTGGGGGTGTGCTTCTCAGGGTATAAACAGCCCTCCGATTTATGCCTATTTGAATACTTTTGCTGTTGAATGTATCAAGTGCTCTGCACAGAAATGCTTAAATCAAAAAGACCTGTTTATATCATCTGGTGTTTAAGGCTCTAGAAATGATGAGATACACTCAGTTAAAATCTTATTTCACTATCCCATCCCTCTGCTCTGTTGTTGATTCAGAAGTGGCAGTGTGTTGAGGACCCGACTGGTAAGCTGAGGCTGTATAAATGCAAGGGCATCGTTAGTCTCTTTGCCCCACGGATGCAGGCCTTGATGGCCAGCACTGGCTCCGAGCTATCTGCCATTTCCAATTCTGATGGCTGCAACTGTGGCAACATCAGCTTGAAAAAGACATCGGTGCTCAAGCGGAAGAGGCTGCTCTCCAAGAAGAGTAGGTTTTTCCCTTCATCAGCATTTGCCAGAATCCATGAAGATATTAACTGACTTGATTTTCTTCAAAAGAGGGACTCTTTGAATGCCCTTGTGATAACCTACAAAAGCTTTGCAGAACAGGGATGTATATCTCCAGCTAAAATAACAAGTTTTGAAGTATTATTGTGGAAAGTGTGCATCTTTGCTCCCATCTAGTGGTAGAAAAGGGTAAACAAGTAAGGCTGTAATGACACATATAATAGCTAGAGATTAATTCATGCAACAGTGTGGAATGTTGGTCACAAAATGTGTTACGAGCTTGTTTTGTAGATTGTAGAATCTGATCCAAGGTGTCAAAGTCAAAACCACATCCCTCTTTTTCATTTTCATTCAGATTCCTCTGTCTCATCTTCTTCAGAGATGAAGTCAAACAAGAGCATGTCCAGGAAGCGCTGGAAGCGCTCTGTGTCATTTGAGTTGGATGGAGACTTGTATGCTGTGGACCTAGAAGAGGGCTATCGGCCCCTGGGCCTCAAGAACAGCAGCTGGACCAGAGACAGTAGGAAGGTGTTTCTGGATCAGGAAGATGAAGACGAGTTCAGTGGAATGGGAGTCTCAGTCAAACCAACCACTAACCACAAACTTACACCAGCCTCTCTCAAGGTCACCTACAGGTGAGTGTGTGTGTGTGTGTGTGTGTGTGTGTGTGTGTGTGTATGTACACTTGTGTGTTTGTGTGTGATTGTTTCTACATTCTTGTCAACTTTGAAAGGAGAAAAAAATAATAGCGTGCTCAATTTTAGTTTCACCATTGCATTTTCTTGTTTTATCAAGATGCTCAATTCTTATGAACGACACTGTAAAGTGTGACGGCGGCATCTACAAATCGCTGCAGGCATGGAAGGACCACAAACTGCACATTGAGCATGAGGTACTGCTCCACTATTATCCTGATGAATCTAGTGGATTAAACTAATCAGTCAGTAGTAATTAGTCCATATTGTATGTAGTATATAATAATAACTTGCTGTGTTTAGATTGAAACTTTGCAGACCAAAATAAAGAACCTGCGTGAGGTCAAAGGTCACCTGAAGAAGGTGCGACCAGAGGAATGTCAGTGTAACTCTCCCAGGTGACAAACCGGTGCCAGTAACATTATATAATAATAACCATTATATTAACCGTTATAACCATTATAAATCCTTCCTCTTCAGAATTTGACTTTTGATTTTTCGTTTTTATAGTTCCCTATTCAGGAACAAAGAGACTTTATTTCTCGATACAGGCCACATGCGCTCACTCAGGTAACAAAATGAATAAATAAAAAATTGTCCTTACTGGACATGAATGGTTGTTATTTGCCTTTTGCAGACTTACAACTCTTGTGTTTTTTGGTAGAATGCCATCAAAACAGAAGAGTCAGTGGCTGCAGAAGGAGCAGAAGCGCAGAAAGAAACTTCGTAAATTCCTCAAAAGGCTGCAGAACAATGACACATGCAGCATGCCGGGCCTCACCTGCTTCACTCATGACAACCATCATTGGCAGACTGCCCCCTTCTGGACAAGTAATGAACTACATCAAGAAATAGAGCATAATGTAACATGGCGTAATGTCCGTTTGTTTCTCTGTATTTTCCCTTCTGTATTTTCCCCCTGTTTTCTAAGTTGTAATTAAAAAAAAACCTCTGCTGTAATATCTTTTGTGTTCCATTCCAATTCCTCTCTCCCTCAGTGGGTCCATTCTGTGCATGTACCAGTGCCAACAACAATACCTACTGGTGCCTGAGGACCATAAATGACACACACAACTTCCTGTTTTGTGAATTTGCTACTGGTTTCCTGGAGTATTTTGACCTCAACACTGACCCATACCAGGTATTTCATTTCAACAAACACACAAATAATGTCAGATGACATTCTAACATGATCCTTGAACATGTTTATCAGCCCATTCCTCTGTGAATACTCAAACTTTCCTGTTCAGAGTCCAAAGTAAGTCTACTCAGTTGCCAAAGCCTTTGCTGAGATTTTGTTTACATTAATCTTTCAGCTGATAAATTCTGTCAATACCCTGGACCGCAATGCTCTGAATTCAATGCATCAACTGCTGATGGACCTACGAGGGTGCAAGGGACATAAGCAGTGCAACCCTGAGAAGGGTAGGTAAAAACAAACAAAACTGATTATTGCATCTTTAGTCATTCCAGATAGAGAGTAATGTACCTCTGTTTCTTCTCAGGAGGGAAAGAGCGAAACTACTACAGTGAATACAGGTATTTTTCTCAGTCTTTGTTTCTTTTTCCCAGCTCTGATGGTTGTTTTTACAAATGATGCAGATGGAATTTGTGTAAAACAGAGAAGTCAGGGACATTGCAGCTCCCTTATGTGCTTTTCAAGTCATCTAGGGAGTTTAGGAAAAAAGAAATACAGCAAAGTTCTTCTGTAATTCAGACTCTTCAAAGTGCCATTAGTTTCTATTTTTGCAATCAAAGCTGTTTTAACATCCAGAGGCTGAAGCCAATGAGGGACGAAGTGCAAGTTTGTCTCTCAGCTTCAGTCGCCGCGTTGTAATGAAGTCTAATCGCTTGTCTCTGCTGTGTGTGTGTGTGTGTGTGTGTGTGTGTGTGTGTGTGTGTGTGTGTGTGTGTGTGTGTGTGTGTGTGTGTGTGTGTGTGTGTGTGTGTATGTGCGTGCGAGCATGCATGTATGTATGTATGTATCTATGTGTGTTTTTGTGTGAATATATCTGTGTGTTTGTGTCCATGCACATGCATTTGCCCCGAACGTGTGTATGTGCTGTGCATGCTTCAGGCCAGTTCACCGTCGAAAGAGGCCAAAAGTGAAGAAGCCTTCGTCCAAATCGCTGTGAGTTTGTCATAACCCATCTGTTCCTTTGTAGCCAGTCAGCCAGCCTCCTATCTCCATCCAGCTTTGGTCATATGACACAGCAGCATGCTCTTTCCTATTTACTGTAGTTCATCACTCCTCTACTTACAGTAAATTCCATTAAACTGCATTGCAAAGCTGCATCCTTTTCATCCACTCGCTCAAATCAATTAAAGCAATGCAGCCATGATGCTGTTTCATTATGGTCTTAGTCCTGTTACTGTCATTTCGTACTTTCCCTCCCAATGTTGGTAGGAACAGACCACAACAGGAGCCATGGTTACTGGTGGATGTCTCAAGTGACACATTTAACTTGCCGTGTTTGTTTTTCCTGCACAGAGGACAGATATGGGAAGGATGGGTTGGTTAGCCACCTGCATCCCACGACCATCTGTCCAGTAAAAGGAAGGCGAGAGACAAGAACCCGAGGACCTTGACCACAATTGATGAAACATATCCTGAGATATTGTGGATTTTTCATTTGAAGCGAGTCAGTCATTGTAGAACCGGCCCAGGCAGAGGACATGCAGAAATGGAGAGGAGGCCAAAAAACTCTCCAATCGTCCATTTTATCTTTGCGCATACTTCCTCCACATGTAGGTCTGCCGTTACACCCAGCTGTCCAGACTGTACACAGGATGCTGCAATTCAGATCAGACCATAAGTATCCACAGGTCATACTTTCTCACGGCTTGTAGATAATATCAGCTTTAATTGACTGTCTGTCTTTCATGCCACTGAGCGGACTGAGGTGTAAACTTTGCTGCTACGCAACAATATCGTGGGTGCTGCCGCCGGGCCCCATGACCCTTCTGTGGCTCAACTCATAACCATGATCACAGCACTCGCCATAGGATCAATGGCAGCAAACTTTTTCTGCACCAATGTGTCTGCACAAGGAAGTGGTATGAACTTTTTTAACCACCAGCTGTAATAGACTCCTCACTATAATCTTTTGTACCATAGTCGATCTAAAGTCTGATGAATGTCCTTGATGAACCTCCTTCAAAGCGGTGAGGTGACTTGAATTAGCCTGCCTTGACCCTAATCAGTATCCTCGAGACACACACTTCGAACAGGCTCACACTAACCACTATCTCACAGGTACAAGCCAACAGTCAAGTGTTTGACCACTTTCAGAATGTGTCATTAATGAATACCATGTCCCTTCCTTGTATTGTCAGTACACACTGTAGAAATTTTCAGATATTTTGTCCAGCTTGCTCTACATGGTGCTACAGAATAACAATACAAAAGAAAATCCTTGCTGTACAGTACAGTATGTATTTGAATGTATGTTGTGCAATTAATATAAATGTTTACAATATTTTTTATAATCCTAAAGAGGCAGTCCTCATTGTATGATATGAGTTGGCACAAATGACGGGATACAGTATTATAGGCAGATGGACAGAATGAGAAATTTCATTGCCCACAATTTGTCTGTTTGTCTTTTTCTTATTCGCTTTGGAAACGCACTTAAAGGATACACTGTGAGGAGACGCGCCATTTACTTTAAATAGATTTATAGTTTACTACATGCCAGAGGAACAACACAATGTATCTGTTTATGTGAATCTAGAAACATGCTTTTGTTAGTGTTTGATTTTTTTTTTAGCAGAGATTTCCATAAAACTGAGTGCTGATAGTATGTTACTTATGAATAAAGTGATGTTTGACGAAAACCAAAACCTGCCTCCGAGTCTGAAAAGACGTGCTGGTGAGTAGTTTTGTGTCCAGCAGATGTCTCCCTATCTATCTTTTCACACCTGGCTGACAAGTCTGGAACGATATTGTTTTGATTACATAGCATTATTCAAAATTGCTGTAAAGCGTGTTTGTAAAACACTCAAGTCTAGAAGCATGAATATTCAGAATTAAATCATAAACTTTAAAATAAATTGATCACCCCACAGATTTTACAGTGTTTTTTATCGATTGCGTCGCTTGGGGGACGTTTGATCGCTCTTCGGACTCCCGTTTGTTGGACAGAGCCCCTCGATCATTTCAAGAACCAAAGTGCTCTTGAGCAAAGCCCCGAACCTCCACATTTTAGCGTTTTTTTTTTCCCAAATCAAAGGTTTTTAAACATTAGTATGGATGTCAGAAAGTGGTGATTAATGTTTGTAGTTATTCCCATCACATTGACTGGAGTTTAAACGGATACGGCAAGAGGCTTGCCAGCTGAGACGGCGTGAGCGTGCCCGCCGGAACCAGGAAGTAGTTTGATGCTCGGATGTATACGTTTTTTTTTTAATTCAAACTTACGTTTATGATTTTCTCCAAGTAGCTGGTGGAGAGGTAAAGGGGGGCGAGGGGTGAAGGGTGGAGGGAGGAAGGGGAGGAGAGTGGTGGAGGAGGAGGGGGGCAGACTGGGTGACCCCCCGTCCCAACCTATTACTCACGTGTAGAGGCGGAGACTCCATATCGGATTCGCAGCCGGAGGAGCGTTCCCTCCCCGGCGCTCTCAGCTCCCCTTCGACCGCCTGGAAGAAAAAAAAAAAAAGAAAGAAAGAAAAAGAGAAAGAACAGCGCCGACCGTCGCACCGGCTCAGTCTGAACCTGAACGGCGTTTTCCTCCCCGAGTGCGCTCCTCGACTACCATGTGAGCTGAACATGGCCGGGACAAGGTAGGGAAGCACCGCCGCACTAAGTTTGCCTGCTCGGGGGACACCCGAGCCCCACGCCGTTTCACGCACACTTCGGCACCATCTCTCGAAGGTTTACCCATTTCATTTGTCAAAGTTACATCATATAACTTCAAGCAAAGTAAAAACAACAGTCGAAACTTCTCGAGTTTTTATGCTGTGTTCGTCCGATATTACTTTAAATGTTATTAATCATGTATTAAGGAGCAACACGTTAAGGGAGGGTTTTCAAACCAGCTTTGGAAAATGTTCCCAGGGTGCAACGAAGCTCTCAGCTGTGCGGGGAGCCTGGAGTATCTTCACACCGCCTGACGCATGTTTTGACTTCTCTTAAATCGCAGGAACCCTTTGCTGCGGTGAAGAGAGTAATAACCTAAACGGAAGCCAAATGGCCCACACACACACACACACACCATTTGTTGCTCACGTTTTTACTAGAGGATCTTAACCTAACTTCATTGTTTGATCTCCTCATGGTGGATTTCTCGTCACCCTTAACTACCGCAGATGTTCGTTGTTGTTGCTTTTCTTTTAACTCGTGCGTTTCACCGGGTTGCGTTGCGTTGCGTTGGACGAGTTCACTTCCTCCGACTTTATTGGCGCACTAAAATGGCATTTTATTAAAGGTGTGATTTATGTACCATGAAGCACCTGGACCAGACATGCCATCCTATCCCGGGTGCAGCAGTTGTCTCTTTCTGCATGCTTGTCCTCGCAGTGAAGGTCTTGGAACATGGCAGCCTGACAAAAATAGTCCAAGTAGTTTTCCTGCCACCTTAAATTTCTCCTCCCATCATTTGAGTTTGTGTGTGTGTGAGGTGCAGAAGTGTCAATATGATGCAGTCTCTGTGTTTATCCTGCAAGCTCGCGGAATGAGGACAAAAGGAAGATAAGTGCATGTTCCAACAAGAGGGGCCGTTACTGAGTTTTCTTTGCAAAGACAAAGCAGGATGTCCATCCTTCATGAATTGACAATAGACCTGCCTGCCTGTCGAGAGGAAGTGATGGTGACACAGCCCACAGTATCGGGCTAGGAGATGGGGAAAGACAGAAACGTCAGGACAGTCTGGAGACAGCTTCCCCGGGCGAGGTTTGGAGGGGAAAAAAATCAAACGCTGGGCAAAAAAAACAATTGAGTCCCTCAACCAGAAATAGGAGGAAGTTAACATTTAGAATATTTGTGGAAGACTTATGGGACCATACGCATCACTGAACCTTTGAATGTTGCCACTACTTGCTATTTATAGGTTGGTGGCCGTTTCTTGACAAGTGATTTAAAACCGGTCAATTTACTGTTGAAACCTGAAATTTGAAAAAACCTTTTGCCAGTCAGAGATATCAGTCACATTTTATGATACCATTAAAGCCACTGTAAGAAATCACAGAAGACGTGCCTCGATGCACCAATACATTGCAACGACCTTTGTCATCCCAATGAAAGCTTTTTCTTTTCTGTTGTCTCATTCGAATTTCAAGTTACGTTTGCATTGCTTTCTTTGCTGTTGCGTTGTGCTGTAATCCTGACCTGTTGATAAGTACCTCCTAACACCAGCATGGACATGATGGCCATTAGACTTGACTGTCGTTTGCCCCCCCCCCACCCCCCCACCCCCAACACACTAATAAGATTTAGGTCGGAACCTCCAAACACACTTATCTGTAGCTGTGAAAACACTGACATATTGGACTTTTTGTCTGGAGGGATTAAGGCCAATTCACCTCTCTGGCCCACATTTTTCTGAACCCCATTTTCAAGGCGGTGCTTGACCCTTACAGCGTATTGAGCATTGATAACTTTTTAGTTTTGCATACGTGTTCAATAAAGATACAATGCACAAAGCACAGTTAACTAAGTCTCAAAAGTGGATGTATTCCTTATACAAACTGGTTCCAATCAGTGTCAGATTTTCCACATATTTGTCCTTGACATGCAAACCTGAAAGTGACAAGGCTTTACTTGAATGGGTTACATGCCAAAAAAGTTTGATTAGATATTACTAAAGATTGTCCATGTTTATCACCGCTTTACTTATAACAGGTGTGTCTCCAATTTTACAGTAAAGGTGTGTGTCAGGTATACGTGTTAATTCATTCATTGTACAGCCAAAGCTCAATGAATTAAAAATCCCCTGAGGAAAAGGCACCATTTATCCAAGAGGCAGGCACATCCAATAGATTAATCTGTTTTTTGTTTTTTAATAAATGTAATTAATAGACATTCACCAGTTTGCGTCTGATAGAGGCTTGTATGTTCAGTGTGACATCATTGTAGTGCTGGTTTCAGTAGAACACTGCTAGTGTTACCACTATAGTAGTGAATAGATCTATCTTTGTATATAAATGTAAATACAGATGAATATTTTTTTCTTTTTTTAAATTAATGCATGGCAGCCTTTATTTTGGCTGATTTTTTTTCTCTGTACGCCGGTATCCTCTAATGGCTATATCTGTCAACCCCCACTCTGGCGACACATGCAGAAAGACCTCAGAGGTAAATAATACAGCTGCTGGAGTAGAGCTGAATGTGAACTTAGTGAAATGGAACGACAGAAAATAAATACATAAAATCAAAAGATGAGCTTATTGGAGCAGTTCTTTACACTTCTAAATGTACCGACAACATTGTTAGTGCAACAATGTGGCAAAAGTCTTCTCAGAGGTGAAGAGATTTAGCTCCTTATTAAGCATTGCATATGTCTCTGTCCACGTAAACAAAAAGTCCTTTGTTACAAGGGAATATCTTAATCTGTGCCCATACCACTGATCCCCCTCAGTGAAGCCCTCCTAAATCATAATCCACCCCAGTTCTCCCTTCAGGCCGTAGCAAACCAGTCGTTAAGATCTTCACCAGGCTGTATATCTAATCCTGGTGGGTTTGCCGTCTGCACCTTCACTTCCTCCAGAGGACAATCCGGGCATTTCTTTCCTGTGTGGTTCCTTGGTCAGCCACTGACCCCCCGCTCACCCCGTAACTTTACCCCAGGATTAGATTGTGGTCTCATTTGTCATGTCAGCAGGGGAGGACTCAGGGGGCCGGTGAAGCCCCGACTCCAAATGAAGTTAGAAACTGCTACTGGTGGTCGGAGAGGGGGTCAGCAAATAACAGAAAGAGTTTGAACTTACTTTTAATCATCGCACAATACCTAGACATAGTCAAGATTGACAAGACAATGTTTTGAAATGTATGTATGGGGTTATCAAACCTCATTACATTCTATTAGGTTAATTCATATCTCTTGTTTGGACAAGTGACCCAATTGTTCTTTAACTGACAGCTGGTGGATCGGACAGGAAGGCCGGCCTGAATGTGGTAAACAGCCTGATCCTACCCTTAGCCTCCCTCTGTACATGTTCATTCTTGTCCAGGCTCACCTGACCCCAAAACTCTCCCCAGCAAGCTCCTTGAGCAAAGAAGTGGGATTTTAGGAATGACAGGGACAACCATATTGTCAAAAATGTATTTTACCCATTCACTAATCAGGGTCTCAATTAAACAGCAGTTGTCGAGCTGGGCAGTCCAGAGGCCAGAGTTCCCAGAATTTTTTATGAAAGCGAGAGACAACAGGATGGCGGCACCAGACAATACTCTTCATACTGAAGTGACAAAGCTCCATTTCACTGTGATCGGACTGTGGGCGGGTTACAGCCAGAGAAGTAACATTCAGATCTGCCAACACAAGAATTTTCTCCTGGAAGCCGTAGCAAGGTTTGCGCTGTTGGTTCGCAGCTTGTGAAGAATCGGTTTGTTGCAGTCGTTTGTAACACTTTGGCTGCTTGCAAACGCGAGCTGGAAAGTGGCATGGGAAAGAACGGCCTTCCCGAAGTTGGCTGAACGACCTTGCAAGATCCAGTCTAATCTGGTGCCAACTGCGAAGGGAAACAGTTCCTAGTTGTGGATTAGGGCAGCTGTTGAAAGAGGTCACTCCGGACCTCATATGCATGTCTGAGGCTCCTCCCCACCGTGGCTCTGATTGGCTGGGGTCGTCTAGGTTGAGGGGACAGAGAGAGAGTTCTCGTCGAGTGAAGTCGGTCCACTGATCTGACAATAGTCTGTATTGTCCCACGGCGTCACAGGCTTTAGAATAGGCTTTCACAGACTTTGTAATGCATATGACCGTGAGTTATCACAGGACATTCTTGCCATCTTGTTAACCATTATTTTTCAGTTCATGGTTGACTGTCGGTGACTCAGATAAGAACAAATATCTACATTTCTCAGTCACAGACAAATGTGTTACGTTGTTCCTTAGAAGCAAGTTGTAAAAATGTAGGGAGAACCAACTCCCTCCCTCCAGCGCCCCAGCGCATCATGAAGCTGAAACATTTGTCAGATAATTGAGTCATTCAGGTTGTGTTAACAGGTCTTAACTGAAACTGAAATGTCAAAATTATTTTTTTCAATCATATGTGATAATCGTGTAGAATGCATGGGATTTTACAAGATGTATCCTGATTTTTGGATCAAAAATTAACTTTTGTTGCATAAGGGTTTAAGTGGCTTGTATTAAATTGGATAACACAACTGTTGACCTTTGAAACTTATGTCTGAAAGTGGTCGAATGGATTGGAAAAAGGAGTAAAGATGTGGTTTCAAAACAGTCATTGTGGAATAAACTAAAAAATCTCAAAATCTTTTAACTCTGTGTTAATTATATCTTGCATGTTGATCTGCAAGCCCTGTATCATCAATTGTACCCATTCTGAATCTGCTGAATCTCTTTACCCCTGGTGAATATAATTCTGTGCACTGGTTCGCGGGATGATAGCTCACATAACGATGGAACCCGTGAAGATTCCACAATGTGTTAAAGTGTACCACGCTCCCTTTAAGGTCTTTGGAAATGCACACAAACAAAACTAGACCATCTGGTTCTTGTGGTGACCAGTGCTGCCAACAACACTGCTCCCAGGAAATACCTGGCGAGATGAAAGAGTTAATTAAAAAAATGGTTATTTATTTATCTTTCTGGAGTGACCAAGACATTTCCTTCAGGGAAGGTTCCTATCCTTTAATTATTGTACTCAACATTACAGTAAATGTCAGAAAAGAAGGTATGGAATTAAAGGTGTGACATGTAATTGTTCCAATTAGATTGCAGGGTCACACCCATTCTCTGCAGCTTGTCACATTGTCTTATCATTTGGAGGTGAACCAGGTGACAGAGTGAGTCACCTCCTGTGGTTCATCTTTATCCTCCCGTCCAAGCCTTGTTCTCTCTGCCAGGCATGGAGCTGTCCGCCTGTTCGGCCCTAACGTGCCTTCACTTGCTCCCCCACCTCCTCGGAAAACCTGGCACCCATGTGCCAGTGTCTGTTAACATAAGGCTGGCCCTAGCCAGGCCCAACCCCGGTGGCTCTATTGCCAATGTCAGCGTTTGACAGTTGAGGAATAGACAACTGCTGCTAAGAGGTGGGAGGATATAGCAGAAGTGAGGCGTTTGGTCAGGGAAGCAAGGTATTAATGCACCACCAGACACATTTAAGTTTTGGTTTTTTTACATGCTGCATACTTAACTTTGAACTCTTATTTGACTTTGTTTCTATTTTATAAAATCCAATTTGGCTGTCTTAAATGTCATTAACTTTTCTTCTCTGCCTCTGAAATGTATTTATTCAATTTATTTGTTTAGTTTGGTAGTTAGTTGGTGAGTTGGTTAGTTAGTTAGTGATAATGCGTAATTCTATCTGCCAAGCTATTGGTGAATAGTTGGCAGGGACCCTCGATCAAATTTCATGCTCCAGTTTCCAGACAACACAAGCCAAAGAAAAGCCCGAACAGCCACACTGAAATAAAGAAAAGAGTCATTACAAAGAATCGATGACAGATAGGATGAAGCTTCCCGGGGAAAGAGGGATTTCTAACATTTAAGTGATGAGTTGAGAGTCCTGTATCATTTTTAGAAATCAAAATGTGCATTATTTCACAAACATTTTTTTCGCTAATAACAAAAACCCAGAGTCACTTCTGAAAAATAAAAATGTAATTTGGTAAAAACAAGAAAAAAAAGTCTTTGATTCCTATTACCGTTTCTAGAGTATAAGAAAAAGCAGAAGTCAGAAAGGGACATGAAAGAACTTCACCTCGACCTTTACCATCTTAAGGATGAGATATTTGAAATAAATATGGCTATAGTGGCTGATTTTCTCTTTTAAACTGGTTTTGATTGATCGACTGTTGCTATTGCTTTCTTTGCATTTCTGTCTTGTTGTAACCTTTGGGATTCATAACTCCTAAATGGAAAGAAAATGTTAAAGTCAGTATTCTCAGCCCATGGTAAAATGAATGCCTTGTTTTCAATTGCATTTACTCGGGGGATTGTTCCTCTATAATTTGTTCTAAATGTCATTTTGTGGGGAAGAACCCCTATTTCGTATTGATGCAAGACCTAAACCATTAGGAAAAATCTTTGAATTTGTTCACACAGCCACTTTAAGAAGTGGCGATTTTTTTTATTTATTTTTTTATTTATTTTTTTCTGAGCCACAGACAAACTGTAAGACATGTAAATAATTTGAAATCACAGTCATCAGAGTGATAAATAACCATTAAACAAATCTAACATGTGGTAATAGAGTAAATAAATGCGCAGGCTTGTGGGTCTGGTTAAGCTCAGAAAACAAGCTGAGCTTTCAGCTGCCTGACTTGTCCAATCAGCTTTATGAGGGTTGCCGTGGGGATGAATGGAGAGTCAGTGCAGAAAGTTGACCACCAGAAGTCCATCACTCTATCGCAGACCCAGCAGCCCTGTGGCCAGTTTGTGTGCTGCTGAATTACGACTTGTTCGCATACACATGGACCAATTGTGTCACAAGCTTCACCGACCTCTAACCCCGGTGACACGGCAGGAATGGGAGGTGTGAAACAAAAGGAATGTGCGTTTGACAGGTGTGGAGCTTTTCTTTCTGTCACCCCCCCCCCGCCCCCCCAGCTCTTTGATTGTTCTGAATACTGCG
>CAAKHD010001576.1:44419-67373 GCA_901007705.1 Fistularia tabacaria | reverse complement strand
GGGAGAAAAAAAAAGGAAAGTGTCAGTTCTGAGTGGGGGGCATTTTTTTTCTCCCCCCCCCCCCCCCCCCCCCCCCAGCTCTTTGATTGTTCTGAATACTGCGGCGAAGCACAGCATCCAGTTCAAACAGCGCGCATCAAGATCAAACCATATGCAGCTCTAGCAACATTCAGGTCACTTCGGTGTCAGCAGTGATGAGTGACAGGCCAAATTCTGAGACATACTTGGAGCAAGATTAGCTTACTTGTTTTCCTATCAACAACTACAGTAGGGTAATGTTCCAGCTGACCCCTCAGTTCTACTGTTTACAGTAGATTTTACTTTTTAAGGTTCACTTCTGCTCTGACAGTATGTCAGAATTGTATACATGTTTGTAATGCTGCAAGTGTCTTGAGGAAAACTGCACACAAGCAGAGGCATTAACTGGTGACTGTGCAGCGTGCAAAATTTACATTTCAGATTTAATGTTGGCCTCCTAGAACTGTCGGCCTCATTGAACTGTGGCCACAGATCTTGGCCTGTCAGGTTTATGATTACACTCTTCCCCAGTCAACACTGCTGGAAGTGCTGCCAAGCGCTCTCTGCTCGGTCCTTGTCCCTGCTCTTGTTTTACAATATTTAGATAAGCAGGTTGCCTAGTAGCCTCTCTGAATAGACTTTGCACATGGATAGACTTTCTTTTTTTTTCCGAATCACTTCTGTTACTCTGAGGTGCTCATCTCGGCTTGCTCCATAACAGTGAAATGTTTCTCGTTGCTGCGAATAGTTTTGTACCTGTTCTGCTAGGTGAGTTGACTTACTCCCCCTTCTCTGTGTGATAGCTATTTTAAAAGCAGTATCCAAGCAGAAAGGATTTCTTATGTCTCTAAATAGGAAATAGCAGGTCTGTAAATATACCAGCCAGGGTGGACCTTGGCACTTGTTGATGCATTTGGAGAACAGAGTGCTAAGTTTTGCTCGATGAATGGTAGCCGCTGTGTGAGAACTCAGCCTGCCTTGGTCCACAAGGGACAGTCGCAAGCTACGACTCAGAAACCACTGTTGTCAGAAAAGTTTAGCGGTTACCTTACTGAACTGCTGCATGGTAAATGGGAGCTGGGAGGACTTGCCGGGCTTGTCTCATGTCTAATTTTTAACAAGTTTATGGACAAATTATTGTGGTAATACACCCCGGTCAGCTTATCATTGCTCTGGCTGGGAACTGGGCAAGCTCCCATTCGAAAACATTCCATTTCGTAGAGAATCAGCAGGTAGCACAGACAAAACACAGCGACAAAATTCCCTGTCAGCACTCGTATAAATCAGCAACAGAGTCCACCTCAAACTCAGAAGATCAATATTTAGCATTTTTGATAATTTTGGAACACTGCATTGGCATTCAACCAAAATCCCCACAGTAGTTGCAGCAGGGCAATACTTCATTCAAGGAGTTCCATTCCATGATTTATTTGTATGGCATGGCCCGTGATGCAAACTCGTTGTAGACATCAATCAAAAACCAAGTGACTCCTCAAAGGTCTGCTTCTTGGCACTCCATCGTGGCAGACTTGTACAGCTCTGGACTGGCAATAGTAACAACCTGCATTTTCAGGACATTGCCAGGTTTGATCCGAATGCAGCCCAAGTGGCCAGCCACAACTGCACTAACTGTTGCACATAGAATAACAATAATATTGATAATGAAAAAATAATAATTATAATGATAAAGACCTTCTTTAAATTCGAAAATAAATTTACCATTGTAATGAGCACAAGTTAGAATTACAACAGTGACCTAGTTGTACACCGTGACACTATATTTCTTAAATTTGTACTGTACCGTACTGTACTAATGCCCTGTCAAGCCCCCCCCCCCAAAAAGAGATTTTCAATATATTCGTCCATCTTGGATCTTGGAAATTTCCCACGTCCTAATTGTTCACGCGCACTCTACGAAATTTGTGAACGCATACTATCTTTGCATCAGAAACACCACATAAGTGTTGTGCCATAAAGCAGCGTCTGAGCCATGGCAGGGTTATCAGATAAACCACAACTGCTGTACTGTGGTTAAACATCTAAGCTACATAGAGAAAACTATCTCTTCTTACTGTATGGTTTATCTTTCCCACAAAATCAACAATCACATTGGCATTTCAGTTTGTTTGAAATCTAAAGCTGGACAATGACACGAGGCCGCTTGCTGCCCTATTTCTAGTAAATGTTTTGTTCAGTACTTGATGTTTACTGCTGCTGGGAAAAGTGCCATTTACATTTTGGCAGTCCCCTCGAACAATGGGGCAGATTCCATGCACTATATTCTGTTGTTTCTCTCACTCTGGGAAACTGGTCTCATTTTGGGTTATTTTTGGAGCTAGCAGTAAATTGTGAACGATAGATGAAGTATTTCTCCTTCAGAATGAAACCTTTGGCTTATTGGGATTTGGAATAGCAAGATGGTGGTGAAGGTGTTTCAGCACACATATCTTTATGTTTATGTGTGTGCCTGCATCGGTTTTTGCCACAGTCTCAATGGTGCACTGTTCGCAGTGTTTTCTTTCTTTTTTTTTTACATTCTTACAAGCTTTATTTTTAGTTGCTATGATATAACCATAGTATTCTGAATCTTCTCCTTAACCCCAAATGGGACACAAAGACCCTGTGTGCTATCGGAGAGCAGAAATTTATGTATTTCCCAAGTCTCAAGGCATAGGCTTACTCAGGCTTCCAGATCTTTAAAAAGTATGGAGAGTGTAGAAAAACACAAAATATTTATATTCCTCATGGATGTTTGTAAATAATGGATTTAAAGACAAATGAACACCAAATCCAAGAAATTAATGAAAAATGTCTCCAAAAAGCCATATTTTCAGAGAGCAAGCTCAACAATACCTATGTACTCACAAGACCATTTCTTGTATGACACTTCATACTGTTACTTTTCAATTCCTCAATTTCATGTATGTCAATGCAGAGCAGCACTGGTGAAGAAAACGACCTGTGTGTGTGTGTGTGTGTGTGCGTGTGTGTGTGTGTGTGTGTGTGTGTGTGTGTGTGTGTGTGTGTGTGTGTGCGCGCGCGCGCGCGTGTGAGTGTGCGTGAGCGCGTGCGCGTGCTGCAGAGTGGAGCTGGGTGATTGGTCTGCAGCATACTGGACTAAATTAGATTGATTTTCCCCATAGGTAAAGCAGGTGCTGCCTTGAAGTCATATTTGTGTGTGCGTGTGCGTGTGCATGTGTGTGCAAGTTAATTTTAGATCAATATAAAACATATCTGTTGGAGATTAACTTCAGTGAGCCAGTACAGACTGCATTCCAAACCTTTTATGAACATATGCAGGATGAGGTCGACTGCTTTGGGTTGTTTGGATTTCTACTCTATACTTTAATGCCTCCTTAGCTTTTCAAGGAGCACAAAGTTGAGCGGGCCCATTTGTACGGTAGTACAGCAACTGATTTATTTCACTAGAACAACCAGATACAATTCTGATCAAATTTTGAGAGATTAAGAACTTTTTTATTTTGAAAAATAATGTAGAACTCATGCGTTGGCTGGAAAATATTACATACATCCAATAGTTATGGAGTTCTCCAAATAGACAAGTGATGTTCCAGGAAATTCCAGAACCTGACTTCCAGTTTCTCTTACTGCTTATCTGGTTTTGCCCACAGAGCTCATAAGGCTCACTCTCACAGCTTTAACTGCCGTTTGTTTACCCAGAGGGAACAGTCATGCAACCACTACACATCGTACTGCTAAACCTGTCAGCCATGGCCCCTGCAGTTGACCCTTAAACTGAGCTTTCCTGTTGGCATGTTCCTGGACACTTTCTGGCATCTTGTATCATCTGATGGCTTTTGCAGTGTCATTGTTTCCTTTCTTCAGTGCCATACATGACAAAATGCACAAGGTGGGACTGAAATGCCCCTATTTTTCACAAGCTAGGAGTAATGCACTGTCAGTACTCCTCACCAATCCCTATATAATGCACCTAAAGAGAACATTCAGCCAGTAACAAATGCAGTCAAAATCAATGCCCGTGTGAAAGGACAGTAGGTGCAACAACACTGTTGCATTAGGTGTCATCCCACTGATTATGGAACACTGGCAAGCTATCTGATATCCCTCTCTGAGGCAGCAGCAGACAAGCTTTGTTTAGGCTGGCCAAAACAGGTAAAAAGCCATAATGGTCTGCTTTTCTACTCAGTATCATGGTATTTCTCTGTAAAGTAGCTCAACTGGTGTAATTCTAATTCTTACACGAATACTGCAGATTAAAAGAAGTATGAAAATCTCTGGAATGAATAAGAAGGAATGCACCATGAAGAGATCAGTTTCTTTGCGTGGGAATGTTTCTTTGGAGGGTGGGGGAAGTAAGGGTTGAAGGCTCTGGTATGTGTGGGGTGGTATTGACTGTTTGGCCTTAGCTCTGAATGCCCCATTATTCGCAAGGCTTCCTGCCCATCAAGTGTTGCGAATCTAATCAGGCTGTAAGTCATCTTCTAATGGTTGGGCCTCAATGTGGAGCCTTATGTTTTTGTGAGAAGTCATACTCTTATCATTACTCTTCTACAACGAATCCAACTTCTGCTATTATAAAGACCCTTCTATACCATATTGTAACAAAAGTATGATGTCCAAATTTCCATTGTCATACTTTCGTAATTCCCGGCATTTTCAAAGTCAATTTGAAAACATTGTGCATGCTGAGTCCAGTAGGGTCGAGGTTGCTTGTGTTTGGGGGTAAGGACCAGATGGCCTCCTCGCATTCTGGGTCGTGATGCATGGGTTGACATTATGCGATACACTCATATATTGCTACTCTGTTCTTGTTGTGTTTACCTAGCCTCTAAAATCAACCTATGTACGGTTTGAGGTTGAATGTGGCAGCAAGTAAAAGAGGTAAGACTCATAAGTGATACTGGAAGAACAGAAGAACAGCTGTTGTTCCCTGTAAGGTTTTGGCAACAGGCTGACATTGTAATCCTGGAAGACCTGACTGGCACAGCACTTCTCTGCATCTATTTCTGAGGCTGGGGTGCACAAAAGGTCGATTTGGAAGGCCTGCTACACACTTTGTGGGTATTTGGTAGACATCGGAGGTAGCATTATCCACGCTTAACCGATCCTAGAAGGTAGCCTGGACTTAGACTCTGCAACACAAACAGCCATGACAAGGAGAGGGAAAATAACAAACAAACAAACTTTGTTCTTAAGAGTGCAGGGAAGAGATCCAAACTTAAAACAGATTCTTGTGACACTAATTCTTCACTACTGACATTTTTCTTTCAAAGATACCAAGTGTCTAGTCTTGCAAGGGCCCTCAAGTAATATCTCAAGAATTAGATGGGATTCTGTGGCTGTTGAGGCTGGCTCAGGTCTAAACATTTTCTGTGGTACTGGGCAGACCTAAAGAAGTTTAGCTGGCTGTCTTTCTCTACCGATTCCATTCCCACGTGGATTTTCTGCACAGTTGAGACCTGTGTTAAAAGAACTACATCAAAAGGAGACATACAAAAGCACATCTAACAGTAGTATGACCTGAATATACCAGCCCTATTTGCCTATTTGTCAGATTTTAGGTAGATAACTTCAGCTCTAATGCATACCCGGAAGGATAATCTTGATTTGAAATTGTGCCACAAATCTTGCTTACCATCGATAAAGTGTTCCCTATTTCCGTTGATGTTCAGTGAATGGTCTAGTTGTGTGGAAGTTGTCGCCCCTCTTATCAGTGCCCTCTCCCTGTGTACATTTCTTTGAATGAGGTGCTCTTCTTCTGTATTTCTCTTTTGTCCATTCTGTTTTGCGAGCCTCCCCTCCCCACTATCATTTTTTTGGGGGGGGTTATTTGTGCTGAGTTGGCTGTTGCCTCTTGGTGATTGTGTGATTGTAGTCGGGCTCAATGTTGTTGTTTTTTGTGTCAGTGACACTCAGAGCATATGTTCCTGTTCGGGCCCTGCTGACTTCATGCCATGTGTCTTACTGAGTGTGTTCGCCTGTCTCCTTATGCAGGAAGCACATATAGGCACCAGCATTTTGGATACCTTTTGCTCATTCAAATGATTATATCACTCCAAAAGTGAACATGAATATAGATGGATCCACGTAGGGGACAGCAACATGGACTCTGAACCTCTCAGTGCCTCTCATACTGTGTGACCTGTTTACTGCTTTTCATGTTAATGACTATCTAGGTGTAATTGCTCCCTGTTACACGCCACCCACAATCTGTTGCAATTTCATCCTCTGACCAACCTTGTATTTTTGTCTTTTTCAGCTCTGATTGGGTGGAAATCCTGGAGCCGCGCTCCCGTGAGCGGATGTATGTGAACTTGACCACTGGTGAGTGTGGCTGGGATCCCCCTACAGGCGCTCCTGTCCGCCAAGCAGATGGTAATCAGTGGTGGGAGCTCTTTGACCCCCAAAGTGGGCGCTTCTACTACTACAATTCTGCCGGGCGCCGCACAGTCTGGCATCGACCCCAGGGTGCGGATATAGTGCCCCTCTCCCAGCTTCAGGCTATGAAATGCTGCAGTGAGTCCAAGCAGGCAGTAGTGGGGGTGGACATGCATCAACATGGGACCACAGGGAGTATCAGCAGTGTAGGGAGCCAGGGCCACTGCAGCTCTCTGCCTGAGCAAGAACGAGCGAGCCCTGTTCCTAGAGGGCCAGAGACCAATGACGGAGTGTCCAACTCAAGTTTGGACCCAGCAGCAGACCTCAGGTCACAGGGAGATGGAAGCAACACTGAATGCAGCACAGATGGCAATAAAGAACCACAGAGGTAAGCCCACTCAAGCTTGCAGTAGCCTCTACATTAAGTCTGGAAAGGCAATTGCACTTTATCATTAGGAGATCATATTGCCAGGAAAAATATGATAGTCATCACAACTCGTGGCGTAGTGGATCATAATGTCTTTCAAATGCCTCTGCTATGAAAACCAGTTGGATTATTTTGACTTTTGACCAGTTGGGCCAACCTCAAACTGTTTCTATTTTCATTCACTTATCTGAGCATTCCATATGTCCCATGTTTTCCTTTCTATTGCCTGCAAACCGTGCTCAGTCATTTAAGCAAATTGTTTCCAAATGGAGAGAATGGTCAGTTATATTATAGAGCACAGCATTTCCCCCCTTTTGCAAGGTTTACTGTTGCAGAATGGTCCCAAAAAGCAAGTCACTGAAAGACGGCATCATATGCTTTGCGTTGTGGCCTCAATGAAACCACCTTTCCTTTCCTCCAAGCCAGATTCCAGACATGCCACTTCTGTTTCCTCTGGCACAGAGCCGCCGCAGAAGGCATCTTAGTGTCCTCGCTGTGTGCAGCATTACCCTGCACAGTTCTGCTCCAATGCTCATTTCATATTCTTGATACAACTCAAGGCTTCAGGCAATCAAACACTGTAACTACTCTAATGGCTCATGATTTACATGTTCTCCCATGAGAAACATGTGAGGAAGAGTTGTCTTTGGCTCATAACCACTAAAGCTGCAACACTCCAGTTGCTGATAAACATTGTAAACTCTACTTGGGCTCTCCCTTGACGACTTTGACTTTTTTCTTGTACCTCAACTAGTAATCGGGGGTCTGCCTTGTGACCCTTCAATCCCATGTATTACATAAAGGTGAAGGTGGAACTAATTGGTTACCCAAGGTTGTAGAATGGCCCCACTGAAGGCCTTGCTCTATTGCCTGTGGTGTGTGTGGGTAGTTTTCAAACTCCCCACAGGGTCCTACTCTACCCCAGTGACTCAACCTTTCCCAGAACCTTTTTCTGTCTCCCCCCATAACAATGGAAGCTGTATGCTTCAGAAAAGGGCTGAGGAGTCTTAAGCCCCGCAGGGTCTTGATACCTTGCATAGCCAGATGGCCAATCGCATGCTCACCAGCCTCAATCTCTTTGGCAGGTCATTGGATACCATCACAAAATGTACATCGCTGAAGGAATGTGACGGGTCAAAAGTGGCCAAAAACAACCTTGGAAAAGGGTTTGTCTTCTGTTTACAGCTTTGCCTGATTAAAAGCGGCAAGTATGAATGATAAGTAACAGCAAGAGAGAAAATTTAAACGTGCAGCTGTCCCTCTGGCTTGTGGTTTTAGCAAATTGTTATGTCTCATCTTCATCACCAGTTCATTTTGGCCTGTCACAAGAATATGATCATGCTATGTCTGGTCGAAACAGAAAATTCGATATTTCAAGATTCAATGGTTCTTTGCATATAACCTGAAGCTTATTTTTTTGGAGGCACGTCCCAACAGGTTTTCTTTCAGTCACCTGTGAAATGTCTTTAAGTTGTGAATTTTGTCAAACAATTGCTCTCTGTGGAGATGGGACAATTTCAGTACTTCCAGCACCGGTTCCTTTTGTTTTTGGCTATTAATAAAATGAGCTTCATAATAGATGTAAACGCTTCAAAATTTTCCAAACACACCCAGACTGTGTTATTCTAAGCACTGACCGGTTGTTGCAGCTACTTTTTTTTTTTTTTTTTTTTTCATGTAAGTGTTGTCTAAAGAGCTTGTTTGGCTGCCAAATCTTTTATTCATTGGCCAATTCTTATCACATGTGCTGGGATTTTTTTGTACTTTGAGGATCACATCGGGGAAGTCCCGTGGTCTCCTTGGGGAAGCATGTCAGTCACATGTGTTTATGGACACAGGAAACAGGCAAAGTGATACTTTTTTCTCCATGATTGAGGACTGCTGGATGTTACAGATCATCCAGTTTATAACATCTGTATTGAATTTCACACACCTGTCAATACATGTGTGTGAATCATGAATAAGGCAACACCTGTGTGGTGTTTTACCATAAATAGTTATGATCTCTGTGTGTATGTGTGTACATGAGGGGGTCGGGGGGGCGTGGGCTTTTCTGTGGAACTTCCACAGAAAAGAGACCTGCTAGAGCCTAGGACACGTGAATATGTGGTGTAACATGATCTGTAAGTGTCCAAAAGTGGTTCCTATCAGGGTCAAATCACACTTTTGTCTGATGGGCTGGCATCGGATGTATAATGGACCACTAAAATGAACAAAGGCTTTCTTAAACCCTTTTGTCCCAGGGGTCAGCTGAGAGTTTTTTCTAACCAGGAAGTTCATGGATGCCGAATGGAGAAGAACACCCAGTGACTTGTCTATGCCCTCTCATTTAGCCCTATAATGATATAGCGGCACACGAGCGTTCAACCTAAAGCGCTCATGCCAACATTAAACACTTAAAACGTCCCTTCCCTGATTGTTGGTTAGCTCTTGATTTCTTTAAATATATAGAGAAAGCGCATACAAATTCGGATATGTAAGGCCTCTTTAGTCTGGTTGTTTGTGCGCTCCCGCGGAAATGCATTTTACTTATAGAGGGGACAAAATGGCCGGCAAACAAGTGCCGGTCTCTGTTTAGGGGAAGCCTTTAATGGAAATTTCAAAGTAAACTACATTAATGACAGCAAAAGTGTGAAAAGCCAAAACAAAACAAACTTTCCCATCACATGCTCGTGACGGGCTGCGCCTCTTGTAGGGGCAATTACAGGTTGGTTCATTTCGGAAAGAGGGAGCATCCTATGGGTTATCTAAAGTTTTAAAACTCATAATGGGTCACACATTGTCTGCATGTTTACAGCGGGAAGCACAAGCTTTTATGCTTTTCATCTCCTGCAACCCTTGGGATGTACCCACAGCATTTTACGCACACTTGAGTAGACAGACTTCTTTTATCTCCTGATTCCTGGTGTGGTAAGTCTTATTTTTCAGCTTTTCCCAGATGGTGTTTAAGCCTCCCTATAATGAAATAGGTTTTGTGTCTGTGAAAAAGTTCCAAATTGAGCAAAAGATCCTGTTATTCTGTAATGTGGAAGTTCTTTGGTCTGGTTAGATTTGACAGTGTTTTTATTTTTATCGCAGGGGCCTTTCTCCACGCATTCCACTCAGTCACCCTTGCGAATGCAAAATTTATGGCAGTCTCAAAATCTTGAAGTGACTTTTATATTTATCTCACCAAGGCAGTGCATTTTCTTAGACATTATTCAAACTAAGCATTCTCGCTCTCGCGCTTTCTCTCGCAGTGCAACAGTGTGACCAAACTTTTGCAAAAAAAAAAGAAGGAAAAACTAGTGGCATCACAAGTGAACTAGCCTTGGGCATGCTGCTCTGCCTCGCCTCAGCTGACTTGCACCACAGAGAGATGTTGTTTTTTCTGGGCACTTTCAAACTGTCCTCTCATCTACATATTGTGGCCTTCTCAAATTAATCTCCCAAGTCTTTTTTTTTTCAGATTTACAGAAAACAAAAAACTGAGCCATATGTTGAATAAGGAATTGATTTAGTCAAAAAAATGATGCAATTATTTGAAAAAGGTGACAATATGAATGCACATTATTGACTGAAACATTACATATTTTGCTACGTTGGACTCATGAGTATAACTGATTTTGAGGCTGAATCATACAGATTTTGCTGGTACAATAAACATGCATATTTGTGGTATTTGTTCTCACAAAAACGTAAAAAGAGTAGCCCTGTAGTCTTGTGTGAGACAAGTTCATAAATTTCAGCTTTCTTTGCACGTGTATCCAAGTTATCCAAGGAAAAGCCTAAACGGTCCTATCAACTCTATAACGCAGTTAAATTTCTAAATTTTTGTCGTCCAGCAAGATATTTCACTTTGGGCAAATATAAATCTTGTTGATTAAACTCAAGTGATGAATAAAATCAAAGAACTTAAATGGTTGCCTTGATTCGCACACATCATGTACACCGGAGATTCAAGTCCCCCGTCCCCCACTTGTATTCTCAGGGTAGCTCACACATTTTTGCTTTACTTTCTACGGTGTCTCACTGGGATTTCTCATCCAGCAGTCAGCCCACCCTGGGGGTCCCTGATGTATTAACCTCTTACGGTTTCACAGCAGGCCATTCGTTCCTCCCCTGACACTGTACATCACAAAGGGAGAGGGCAGTTCTTAATCGTGTCTTGAAACCAAGCCAATGTTGATTTTAAAAAAAAAAAAAAAAAAAAAAAAAACAACTGAGAAATAAGTCAGATTGTTAAAAGTTATTAGCAATATCCTAGTAGTCCCGTAGAGCTCGGCCCAACCCGGCACTCCTAACACCGGCACTCGGACTGCGGGAGCCACAGACTTTCACAGCTGGTAGACATCATGGCTCAGAGGAGGGAGGTGCATCAGTTCAGCTGTTGTCAGACAGCTGCCTCTCCGGAGGTGTCAAGTAAAGGCTACCGGCTCTGCCTTTAGCCCAAAATTTTATTTACTGCTTACATTATATATTTTCCATGATAAATGATTACATGATATGGCCACAACAGAGAGGAAACCTCAGATTTCCACATCGGAAAAACAGATACTACAGCACATTGTCCTAACCAAGTCCTCCTTTGTTTTTTCCAGTTTCCTTCCTCTGCATAGATCAGTTATCCCATTGGCCTAACCTCTGAGGTGTTTATGTAGCAGACGCCTGGCATGTACAACTTAATTTCCCTTTCCTCTTCAGCAAATGTTAATAATAACCACCATTTTTCTGGCGTAATAATTCCTTGGGCTTATAGTTAAGAACTTCAAAAATCCACTTCCCTGTCTGTCCAAAGGACTCAACTGATAGCCTTTCCAGCAATTCCATGCAGGAAAGAACAGAGAGACAGAACATCTGTAACAACAGAGTCCCTGGCATACATTGAGGTGATTCTTGAGACAAACTCACCACAGGAATAATCGCTGCTCCAAGAGCAGAGCTATCTGGGTCTCCCGGGTCTGTGACACCAGAGCTGCCAAGACTAATTGAAGTTTGCTGACCGTTAAGTTAATTTGCTGCTCCAGAGACCAATCAGATTATCGCACTGGCTTCCAAAGGGCCTCTAACCTCATTTTATCCTACATTTCTCCATCTTCTCGAACGTCTCACATGCTTATTTTGGTACCTGAATGCGGGGGTTTGTTTATGCACATGTGGACATGTCATATGTGTGTAAACACACTCCTTTTTTCTAGTTCTTATATATTGCCCAATTTACTTTCAAAAATGTCTCAACAAATTTTAACACAGCAGCTCTTTATTAAAGTTTCAAACCTCGGTGATAAATTAACTGGCTTAATCCCCTTCTTCAGCAAACTTTTCACAAAAAACACCTGGCTGGTAAGCTACTCAAATGTAACACGCCATTTGTAAACAACTTTCATATTGGCCTGGACTAAGTCCAGGCCTGTTCCCTGTAACACAACAGGAGCCTTCCTGTTTGCTCGACTGAATGTGGAGGTTGACGATGGCGCGCTGAGGTTAAACCTCTGTCCTCCCCACCCCACCCCACCCGTACACTCATCTCTGTTTTTACAGAAGCGTCTCCGTGACGATAGCAGAGCCATGTATTGTGTTCAGCTCCCCAGACTGCTGCAGAGGCCCCCTCAATGAGCTCTAAGGAATGCCAGCCTTCTCAATCATTCTCGTGCCGCACTCTCCCACGACTAATCCCCACCCCTTCTCATTTACACATGCTCACACCCTCATCTCTTGTCTGTCTCCTCTCTTTCACTCCCCCTGTGGTCTCCCCACCTCTCGGCTTGTGTTTTTCTCACAATTTTAGTGCTCTCGTCTCTCCCCTTGGTTCACTGTTTGTAATCATACTTTATTTGGTTGACCTGGAGTTTACTGATATGCAAGTGTTGTTCTAGCTGCGTAATGGGATTAGAGGCTTTGGACAGAGATCGAAGACACTGCTGTTGGAGTTGGATACTGGCCCTCGTGATAATAACGACTATCCCTGTAAACTCACCCCTGACATGGAGCACAATATGCCAGTGCCGCAAAGGGGAGCATATACTAGACCGTTGCCCATCTCGACTGGGACGATGGTGCGAAAACAACAAAACAAAGCCAGGTGTAAATATGTTTTCCAAGTTTCTCATTTTCTTGTATTCAGCTTTAAAGATTTCATATTTCAGAAGACAGTGGTGGGTTTTTTGGACTGGAAAATGAAGCTTCAAGTAAGGCAGTTTGGCTCCAAGGGTATAGAATTTCCTGCGAATCAAGTCAAACAAATTAAGTTATGAATAAAACAAGTATAATTTAGATGCGCCCTGTACTTCCACCCTGGACGGAGTGTGTGAACATGAGGCTTTTCCTGTTTGTGTAACATATAGGGAAACTCTTTCCAAACCTCCAAAGGACCTCCTCGGACAGGAAGTAGTGGTCACTACTCTCTCAGGGTCAGTTCTCATAAACTACGTCCCCCACCCTCTAAGCACATAGAGGACAGATTTGTGTTTTGTTTTGTTTTTTAACGGTCAAGGCATTCAATGAGCTCAAAGATTGTCGAAGCAAAAAGCTTGGTTTGTTTTGGATAATAAAAGGGGAATTTGATTATTGTGATTTTATGTGTGAGGTCTAGTGTGTTCAATCACAAGAAGAGCCTTGATGTTTCATGTGTGAAGTGTTGCTGCTTTAACAGACCAGCGCTAAACAGTCAGCTGTGTGTCAAGTGCTGAGGTGGGAATGACTTTGTTACCTTTGTATCACCCCCTCCCGCTTGACAGGACCAAAGCGAGAAAACATACACTGTTTCAAAGAGTACAAACAGTGACTTCCCACTATCTCGATTGTCACCTATTAAACCCCCCTTCATCCCTGAATAACCATACAGTCACATTAGCCTCAAACACTGGTGGTTTGGGGAGAATTCTGTCTGAGGTGGGGTGTTCTGTTTTTTTTTTTGTCTTCTTTCACACCTGCCTGTCTGTGTGTATGTTGTGTGTTAGCCAGTAAACTTTCTTGGTGATAGTAAGTGGGGGCCTCACTGTGTCCCTGACAGCAGTGGTGACGTTAGGACTCTCCTGGTGCTGTGACAGGTGGCTTGGACCCTGTTGTTTATAGATGCAGTCTTGCTGATGAGGGACCGTTTAAAGATGAGCACCTGTTTACATTCAAACCAGTGAAGTGGCGTGACTCACACTATGGGCCAGTGTGACTCACACTAGGAGCCTAGAGAGAGAGAGAGAGAGAGAGAGAGAGAGAGAGAATGCCATGCTCTAGCTACGACCAAAGGAAGTTTGCTGTTGGCCTCTGGACCTCAAGGGAATTGTTTCAGCATTGTTCCAAAGAGATGTGGTGGTGGGGGGATTACTCCCTCCTCCTTTTGCGTCCTCTTCCTGCCATTACAACCCAAGTAACTGAATCATAGTGCTCTTGGAAAAGGGAGCCTTTGAACACTCGCTCTGATTCGACACTAGCCTGTGTTTGTTTGGATTTACAAGTACAGTGATTGATCTCATTTAACACCATACTGAATGTTGATTTGAGAAGATGGAGTGAGGTGAGTCTCTTTTTAGAGCCTTTAAAGGTCTTACATTTATTTGACGAGAGTGGTTTGAGGAGCTAGATTGAAAGTTGAGCATTGTGTACTGCGTCACATGTGTCACACCATGTCCAAGCGAGCGTGCACAGTAACGGCTATGTTAGACACAGTACTTGGTTTAAAATTTTAAGATATCTATGAATCGTGAAGGGACAAAAGAAAAAAGGTTATCTGAGCAGAGCGGCGTAACCAGATTGATGGCATATTGCTTTAAATTGGTGGGATTAGAAGTGGACCATTGGGTTTTGAGTTAGCCCAGGCAGTCAACCAAAAGCAGAAGAATTAACCTTTAGACCCAAGAGGAGATCTCAACAGTGAGCACTCCTGACTATTCTTAGACCTAATGCCTTTCATGTTCCCTGGTGGTTCACCAGAAGAAAGGATTCATCAAACAGTAAACTTTTATGTTATGTAACAACAATAAAAATCAGTATTAATCACCTTCCAAACATAATTTATGACATAAGTTGGACATGCTAGGGAGAGAGCTAGATGCCTTTTTGTGAGATTTGGTTTTTTATTTTTGAGAGTTGATTCGAATAACACACAGCCGGGTTGAAAAGAGTATCTTGACAGCCATGTCGAATGAAGCTTTTGGAGGAATTGCAGTGCCAAAATTTCTGAAGTGGGCAACAGGGAGTCAAAGGCTGTGGGCTATTTTATTGAAGATATTGAGATCATATTGAACTCCGAGACTCATGGGCATTGTTGTTTTTTTTATTAGTCTCCTTCAAATCAAAAGTGTTTCTAAAATTATTTTTGTCATCAACCAAAGGTCTCTTTTTGGAAAGCCCAAATTAATTTGAATGGTTTTACAAACATTGAAAAAATTATCAAATTGTTTATACAGTTTGATTAAATGTCTAATTTTGGCTTGATTATATAAGCTTGCGGTCCGGTTTTCCTTTGGGATTTGGTTACTTTTCATATCCTGTTCGTCTGATCACCATTGCTTCTTATTCCTCTCCATGTATTTCTCTCAGGGATCCTTCTCAAAGATGGCATCCTGCACCCGGTTCTAAAGCAGCCATGTTGGTGAAGGTGAACAGCATGAGTCGGAGCCAGCCAAGCCAAGCTACCCAACAACAGCATATTCATCACAGTGCTCACAACAAAGCCAACACCTTCACTTTGCACCCCTCAAGCAACAAGGTCCAAGGTGGACATCAGGGCACCACCCCGGGATACAAAACTGCCCCTTCTGGCAAAATGGCAGCTGACCCGCGGCAGGCCCATCACCTGAGAAAGGCCAGTAATGGCAGCTTCTGTTTGGTGACATCAGAAGGCAGTCATCAAAGTCCACTTCTTCACAGGTCACAGACCAGCACCCCACGCTCTGTCTCACCCCAATATGCTAGTAGTGCCCCAATATATGATGAGCCAGTTTCAGACAGTCCTATATATGATGAACCCCCAATAGACATGGAGGTGGAGGGGGCACATCTGCACAATGGACAAGTTATGTCTCGCCTAACTCCAACTCATAGTCTCCAGAAGCCCAGACACATCCCACATCCCGGTTCATCTCTTCCAGTATCCAGACACAAGAAGAATCCCTCTTCCTCCGACTATAGCCCAGCTGGTTTAGAGTGTATTAAGCACATGATCAATGTGGACCCCAAACAGGTGCTTCTCTCCGGCTCCCCTGTACCGACACGTCCCCCCTCCCCCAACCCCAGGCAGGACCCAATCTTGATCCAGTCCCAGCCACATCCCCAGCCCCAGGCGCACTCTTTGCCCCAGACAAGAGGCCAGTTGAGGGACAGAGACATGGGAACCCCAGGCCCAAGTACACTGGACAAGAAGCAAAGCTGGCGGGTACTGGAGGCCACTGTGCAACGCGCCATGGAAGCACAACACAGTAGGCAGAGCAGCCAGGCTTCGCAGGACTTTCCCTCTTCAACTCCACAGGCCACGGCAAACTACCAAGATTCTGGTTACTCCACCGGCCCCTCTCCAAGTTTGAGAAGAAAGAGCAGGAGAAGGGTGGGCGCTGGTGGTGGTGCAGGAGGCCGGCCAGGGTCAGTAGGCAGCAGTGGGGAACTGTGCGTCCTCAGTGAGAGGCTGATGGCTGAGATGAGGGAAGTGGTGAGTCGCTCTAACACAATGAGGGAAGTGAGAGTCGGACTGGACCCAGAGATAGGGGAAAGAGGGGTTGCGTCTCGGACACGCTCCCCTGCCGATCTCCTCAGGTGGTATGGAGGAGGAGGGGGATCGTCAACTGGAAGGTGCTCATCAAGAGAGGATCTCTCTGGGGCATCTCGCTCACTGTGTAAAACCGGTAACCCCGTGCTGACCCCCCTGGAGATACCAGGGAGACAGAAAAGGACATATGAAAAGGTGGACACTCTGGAGATGATTATCAATAGTCAGGCCAGTCTGACTTTACCTGAGACCCCAGGACCATCCTCACAGGTAAGCTTCTTGCTTACAAAATAGTGATATGCAATGAATAAATTAAGATACAAGAAAAAAAAAACATGTCATTACTATTCATTACTCGCCTACACCATCTTATTCTTATTGATCCCGTTTTGTTATTGTGTTTTACCAACCAGGTTTGCCTGGATTAGTGATAGCTGTACACTCAAACCCAGAGGTCTGTTGAAACAGCATTAATACTTAATCAATCATGTAATGTCTTTTGGGGAATTTTAAACTATCGATTTTGTATTGTTGAGCTTGACCCAAATTCAGAAGGGTATAATCCCTTGACTACCGGGAAAGATCCCATTTTTTAACCATCCTTGACAACAAAATAAATTCCAGTTAAGATCCCTTACGTCTTGGTGTGCATGATTGTAGCAGAGGAATTACGGTTGTCAAGGCAGTGACAGAAGCAGTACCACGCTTCACGTGGTACTGCTTAATGGTGGTAATTACAATCTAAAAAAGGCCAATCATGTAACACAGTCACATCCCCATACACCAAAGTGCCCCTGCATTTCTGCAACTATCTCACTCTTAATTCCTCTCACGTTGCAATCCACTATGCCTTAATATCCCCGGACATAAGGTGATAAGCAGGCAGGGCAGTGCTGACAAAAATGGCATGAGTCCCAGTATTACCTATCATGCTCCATCTGTCCCACACTGCAGGTACTGTGTAGTCATAAGCCAGCTCTGTGTTTGGGCCACGCCAGGCCAGTGAGATTCAGGACATGGCCTCCCTCTGTCAGGAAGGAGGGCCACTGTGGCCCATATGGTCAGGGCTTGGCAGCGAGATAGGGACGAGAAGGAAGAGGGAGGCTGGTACCAAAGATTATTGATACTACTAAAGGTCTTGCGTGTTCGACAGCAGCAAAGGAACACAGAGTGGGCCTCTTAATACTGTTCTGGAATGTTTTTCAGACCTACTAGTCTCACCCACACTTACAGATTAAGCCTTGCTTTATATAAGATTTACGTGCTCCCTATTTGAAACCTTCTGTTGCTACAGGAAGACCTTTTGATCTAGATTGTTCAAAGGATACACTTAAACTTTGACCATTTCCACAAAAACCAAGATTAATTAATGTTTTTATAAGCTGAGAGTGTTTTCCGCAGGGTTTTTTCTTCTTTTTGGCTATTTTTACAACAATGGAATGTACCAAAAGACATTTTTTTTACGGCATTGGTCCCTTTTCTGCAGCAAGACACACTCTTGAGCTTCTGGAGTTCAGATCAACACTGTATGACTTTATAGGCTCTCTGCCACAGCTGTACCTCAGATCTGCTTCATTTGATTGAGAAACCCAAAATTAAAAGTCCAGCCTTTCTGGCACTGCAACTCCAGCTTTTCTGGCCATATTACATCAGGTCCTTACTGAAACGACATCCTGGTGTGTTTTTATGTTCCATTAGCAGAGTCGAGTGTGATCCTTACTCAGGATTCATGTTGTTCCTGGCTGCTCGGAGAAAGCATCTGGGTTATTGGCTTTCTCAAAATGAATGAGGTGAGGTGATCCTTGGGGTCTTAAACACCACGTCCGTGATCACACAGAGGCCCTGTAGAGTGTGCAGCTTTGTGCTAAAGAGGAGTCTGACAGAGAAAGGCAAGATCTAAGAAGCACTACCTGGTCCCAAGTGGCTAAGGGTATGTTAGGATTCTTTCATTCTTTGGCCCCAAAACGCAGTAGACTTTTCAGGTTTAAAGCTCTGCTGTGCTGTCTTTTCCTCTCTTTTCAACTTACAATACCCCCCTTCCTCCTCTGTATAACTTCTCCCTTGCCTCATGTCCATAATTTGTTCTTCTGCAGGTGTGTACCCTAGAGCTGCAAGCTCAGTTGGAGAGCAGGAAGAAAGGCATGGTTGATGTCCGAACCGCTTCTCTTGGCCCACATCGCCCAACTAATCACAACAACCGAGAGGGAAGCGATGAGGCGGGAGGGAGAGCAGGAGAACCCTCCTACCAGTTCCCCTATGCCACCCTACGACAGCCACCACCTCCTGATATGGGCATGGAGGACTGGGCCAGCAAGCACCTCAACATGCACAAGCAAGGCCTGTTCAGGCGGCGTGTCTCCATCGCTAACATGCTGTCATGGAACCGCGGATCCATCAAAAAGCCAATGCTCGTTACCAGCAACCGTGCTGTCAGAAAGGAAGCCTGTGAGATGTTCAAACTTGTGCAGGCCTACATGGGGGACAGGCCCTCGCGCCTGGACCGCCGTCACTGTGCGTTGCTCATTGTCACCAAGTGCTGGGACTTGCCAGGTCTGCGGGACGAGCTTTACGTGCAGCTGGTGAGGCAAACCACTGGCAACGCAAGCCCCAGAAGTTTGGCAGCAGGGTGGGAGCTAATGGCTGTCAGTCTGGCCTTCTTTGCCCCCTCGCCCAAATTCCGCTGCTACCTGGAGGGTTACATCCAGAGACACACGGAGCCCACCAGCGACAAGAAATGTGAGTCTCAAAGTGAACAGCAGGGTGGGTCACCTTTCTTTCTTCTGCACCTCCCTGTGTTGTGTGGTCGTCACCAGTGTTTTGTGAGCCAGAAAATTTCCGCTGCCACTCTTAAGTGCATTAACTTTTCCCTTCTCCTCCTTTCGTTGAAATGGTCTCAGGGAGGTGATCATTACCGAAAATGTGACCAAGACTGTTTTCTGTTTTTCATAGTGACTCAATTCATTTTGGAACAGCAGGAACTGAAATATAAGAAGAATTCAAAATCCAGAAAGAAGCGGAAACAGAACATAGAGGAGGAAGAAGGTACATTCTTAGTTGGCTATTTTCACACAGACATAGCTTTTACAAAACTGGCTCGCCAGTATTCCCCCGCGTTTGTCCAAGATTATCTTTCTGACAGACGTGGGGGGAGAGTCCAAAGGATGTTTTTCCACTCTCTTCAAAAGCTACCTCTGGTTTCTTAGCAGTGCAAACCATTACAAGTCAAACATATTGCTCCCCGTAGAGGGACCACTTAGGTTGGGATGGAAAAACTCAATGTCGTGCAGTTTCTGGACTGAACACATGCTCATGTACTTGGAGATACAACCAATGGTTTTCACAGAAAACATGTAGGATGAGAATTTCAGAGGGTTGTACGCTGACAATGGGCTCCGCTGTGAATCCTATTGGTGGTCTCTCGCCACTTGCATGTCATACAGCTATTTAAGGGGACGCAAACTCATGGACATGTGCCCTCATTATAGAACCCCCTCACCAGCTGTTTTGATGAGATCACCAAAAAGGAACACGGTCATCTTACAGTAGACATCATAGCGGTGGCCTCGTGCATTGTGTTTCAGTGACTCAGTGCACCACGCTGAAAAATTGCAACTGACTAAGAAGCCATGAAGACACCCGTGTGTTACTCACTCTCACTGAAGGCCTTTATATTGGGGCAACTAGATGACAGCCAAAAAACAAGGAGAAAAATATCTGAATACTGTTTGCTTGACGGGCGGAGGAGCTAGAACAGATAGGTGTTTGTCTGACCAGAATTGTGGGCAGATGTGAGCAACAAGAGTGGGAGTCTCATGCAGGAACTGGTGATCTCCATTTCTGGCTCTTTGCTACATCAGCTTCGGCTAACATTCTGGGATAGCCTCTCATGAACTGGTTAAGACGAAGAGACTGAAGAGGTCTTCTCCGCATTCTGCTGTAGCTCGCTATCGATAATTTTAGCTTTGGCCCCAGTGCAGACGGGTGCATGCCACCGTGTGACACCAGAACACTCCAGTTCCTAACAAGCTGTGTCCCCTGGGCTTCGGTTGCTTATGTTGTTGTTGTTTTTGTGCCATTGAACCGGATTTAAATATAGATCACGGTTAGCTTTCAAGCCCTCTCTCAGCGCCAAGGGGCTATGTTGTTTCACTTGTCTGTGAGTGAAGAGTTTGTAGTTTGGAAGCCAGCGTGGGGAGGTGGACTCTCGGCGATCAAGGGCAAATTATTGATGTAATCTCTCTTAATTACATGTAATTACTGTCAGATTAGCGATGGTGGGGGTGCATGTGAGTCGCGTGTTTTCCACATCAGTTTCCTGATTTAAAAAAAATAAATAAATAAAAAATCCATCATTTCATTTCAACCTGGCTTTTTTCAGCCATTTGTTTTGGTCTCCGGTTAGTTGAATCTCAGTTCCCGTGCTCCCCTCAAAATGTCCTGAAAATTCTCATTTTATATTTCAGACATTTCAAATAAGTAGCACATGAGACAAAGAAAAAAAGCGAAAGGTTTTCCGAAATTAGTCCAAAGTGATAAAAAAAAATTGATTGATGAAAGAGTGAATGTCCAAGAGGGTAAAGTAATGTTATGGAGCACTTTAAGGTTCAAATTTTAGCAACAAAAACATTTAAGTAAGGTCCTTTTAGAAAAATTGGAAGCCACGTAGTTGTTTTGGGGCGATTCAATATCTTCCAAGTATTTTTTTGCTTGCATTCGTCAATTGTTCGATTACAAAATTTGATTGGTAGCCGTAACCGCCAAAAAACAATGACCATAGCACATTTGTTGTCAGTCTCACCAGCTAGACTGCAGTTGAAAGTGTCCTAGAAAAAGCTTGGAAAATAGTCTGTAGGAAATGGTGAAAATCTTGTTAAAAAAAAAAGAAAGAAAAAGAAAATGTTCCTCAGAGAGCCCAGTGTCCTATGTCAGCGAAGAGACAACATGTGAACCAGAAATCAAGATGTACGTGCTCTCAGCTCAAGTTTTATATCAGGCTCCACAGTAGCCGCTTAGGACAGGCAGCGTCTGTGTTTCTCGTTTTCTCCTGAGGAGCTTGTGTGTGCTGCTGAATCACCTGAATCTTGGATGTGTAGGCCTGATCCTGTCTCCAAAGCTTTTTTTCAGCAGCGGTAAATCTTTCCCTCAGCCTGACAGTTTAGCCTGGCCCTCCACTAATACCTATATGCTAGAATCACACTGTCAACATGTCTCTCTAATTACCACTGAGTACCTCTTGTACACTGTTTGACATCTGTGGGAAAAAACAATACTTACTCCGATTGGTGCACTTCTAATTATTTCTTGTTTTGTGTCTTCCATAATCCGTCTGGGATTTTGATTTAAGATTTTTATGCGTGTGGGAAAAGTGTGCGTGATGGTTCGAGTGCAGGTTTTTTTAGCGTCTCTGTACTTCCTTTGTTCCTCAGGCCTGCCTGTCAGCACCTACGCCAAGTTCTGCCACCGGAAACTGCAAAAGGTGGCGATCACCGGGGGCAAAAAGGTAAACTTAAAGAGCTTCTGAGCTTTACAAGTTACTTTTTAACTCTGTTGCACTCCACGTAGTAAAAATAGAACACAAGTTGAAAATTTGGCATATTAGTCACACTAGATGTTATCACTTCGGGGGGAAGATATAATTATAGGTAAGCTGAGACAGTCACAGGTACAGACATAAACGCAGACCAAGTCACAGCTGTTGACACAACCATGATTAGTTTCATAGTAACCTGACATATCCAGGTAGTAAATCTTCCTTTTTTTTTCACTTCGCCGCCTCCTAGGGGCTACGCAAGCCCACCTTGGAGGAGATCGACCACAGTAGGAGGGCCATCGTCACGCCTTCCCTGTTTGGCAGCTCTCTGGAGGAGATAATGGAAAGGCAGAGCGAGCTTTTCCCAGACAGGAAGCTGCCCTGGGTGCAGGTTCAGCTTTCCCAGTACGTTCTGGCTCTGGGTGGGGCTCAGACAGAGGGCATCTTCAGGTAAGACAGACCCAACTCGGATAATTACATGTCTGGTCTTGAGGGATGAAGTTCAGGAAATTTGAAAGGAGTGGGGTGTTTTTATGTATTGTATTGAAGGTATGTGAATATACTGTATTTTATGTACTCTGTACATAAACAGGCATATGTGTGGTCCCTGTCATCCTCGAAGGCTTTCCTGGTTTACGTGATACACAGTAGAAAGCAGAATAAACACAGGGCCTGTTTTGGTCATGAGCCCCTGCACTATTTAATCTGATACTCCATAATGTGTATTAACATTTCTGCTGCAGCTTACAAATGGGTTGGAACATCATATCTCTGTATTTGTGTTTTTTCCGGGAAATCTTTTTCTCTGACTTACATTGACTTGTTTAGAAAACAGCCCTATTCCATCATCACGCCATGTATAGATTTTTTTGGGGGGAGTGGGGGGCGCGCGGGGGGGGGGGGGGGGGGTTTCCCGCCCTTTGTTTAAACCCCCCGGGGG